>JAYMFT010246417.1:0-10972 GCA_038088735.1 Panulirus argus
TCTCTCTCTCTCTCTCTCTCTCTCTCTCTCTCTCTCTCTCTCTCTCTCTCTCTCTCTCTCTCTCTCTCTCCTCCTAAGGTTCGTGGAAAGATAAGCATAAGGAAATTAAGGTTTAGGGAGATTATACATCATCTTCAGAAGTTAAATCCAGATAAGTCAAGAGGTCCAGATGACCTGTCACCACAGGTTCTGAGGTCAGTATGTCGTAAGATGGCTTTGCCGCCTTGAAAATTCTGCGGTAAATCATACCTGAGAACCACATGCTGGAAAACGCTCCTTTACTATCTGGGAAATATAGTGGGAAATGCCCATTAAATTATCGTCCTGCTTATCTCACTGCGGCGCTGGGGAAAATCATGGAAAACTTTTATTCGACACAAACTTACAGATATCTTAAATGGGAAAAATGAATGGCTCAACGAACATGGCCTTAGTAGCAACACATTTTGTTTATTTAGCCGCAAGCAATACGTCATTGAAATATGTAATAGCTGAAATGTACTTTCTAGCATCAGATGTCATGTAATCCCACAATGAACATACTACGTAGATTGAATTTTAACGATACTGACATCAAAATATGCGCCTGGATAAGAAAATGGCAAACAGGAAACAGCGAATAGTATTAAACGGAGAGAGATTTTAATTCAAAAGGATGGCTCTTAGCCTAAATCATTGTATTGTGGATTATTTACCACAGCCTGTGAATTTGCTTTCGTAAAAATAGGATGTGGGATAATTTTTGAGAATGAAAAGGTGGTAGGTGTGCTGGTATATGGAAGGTGCGAGAAGGGCATTTGAGAAAAGGTAGTGCTGGTGGGATGAAAAAGTTAAGTTATTAGTGAAAGGCAAAAAAGAGGACTGTAGTTGTTACCTGCAAGGAAGGGGTGCGTGTGATTAGGCGTCGCGCAAGAGAAAGCGGCAGGAGGTCAAGAGAAAGATGCTGGGGTTGACAAGAAGGAAAAATGAGAGTTGGGGTGAGCGAGTACGAGGAAGCCTCATGAGGAATAAAAGATATTTTATGAGGTGAATAATGTGAGGGAAATGAGAGAACGAATGAGAAGAGTGAGGATAGGAGATAGGAAAGTGGTAACAGGCAAAGAAAAGGGAAAGAGAAGATGGCATAAGTATTTTGAAGAAATGTTGAATGTGTGCGATGATAAGGTGGCAGTTATGGAGCGTTTGGGACGAGAAGTTCCGTGGAGCGAGAGAGGCATGATGAATGGTTGGGTTCCAAGAAAAGGTGTGGTGAAGGCCTCGCGTGAGACGAAGAGTGCTAAAGTGGTTGAAGTGTATGGGATTGTAGCTGAATTCCCCAGTTAAGGGGTTGACAGTGGTGTCCATTGGTTTGTCAGGATTTTCAGTGTATGAAAGGCCTAAGGTGACGTGACTGAGGACCGGCTCGGTGCCTTTATGTCATTATGTAAAGATGAAAGAGACAAAAGTGAATGTTCGAATTTCAGAGGTATAAGATTGCTGAATGTACTTTGTGATATCGTACGTGAGACTAGTGAAGTTATTTTATGTGTGCATGCACACTGCATCAGACTGGGGAGGAACATTGTGGCTTCAGGAGTGGTATAGGACGTGTGGATTTACATGTGGCATTTATGGAGATGCCTTGTACGAATATATGGTGTGGGAGGAAAGCTACTAAAAGCAATGAGAAGTTTTTAACCAAATAGTAAGCTGTGTATGTGTGAATAAGAAGAGAAGGGGGTGAATAGTTTGGTTGAAGGTGGATCTGCGGCAAGGTTGTATGATGTCACCATGGTTGTTTAATCTGTTCATGGATGGGGTGATGCGGGAGGTGAATACAAGCGTCTTTGAGAGAGGAGGCAGGTCTGGGTCTGTTGTCTGTGGGGACTGGGGGTTGGGGGATAGTGGCTGGGAGGAGATTAAGTTGCTGTTTGCTGATAACACAGCTCCGATGGCAAATTTGGGTGAGAAGCTGCAGAATCTGGCTTCTGAGTTTGGGAGAGTGTGTGAAAGGAGAAAGCTGAAAGGAGAGTCAATGTGAGTCAAAGTAAGGTTAATTAAGTACAGCAGCGGAGACAGACAGGCTGGTTGGAGAGTGAGTCTGAGAGGAGAGGACCTGGGGGAAGTGGAGTGTTGCAGATATCGAAGTGGATACGGCGGTGTTTGGAGCCATAGGAGCTGAAGTGAACATAAAGTGGGTTGAGGCAAATGCACAGGGTGCCTGGGGACTGGCGGAATGCCAGTTCCTGTATAGTGCCATTATATAAAAGTAGAGGGGACAAATGGAATGCTTGAATCACAGAGCATGCCAGCTAAGTTGAATACCCATCTTTGTATACCATTGTCATTTGGCCCGACGGTGCTGCGTGGACGCTAGTCTTGGGCCCGAAATGCAAAAGAAGTGAAAAGTTGTGTGAACAGAAGCTGACAGATAGGATAAACGTGTCAGAAATGGAGTGAACACGAGAGAGAGGGAGACTGAGGAGGAGGCGGAAGCATGGAGTGAGTTATCAGATCCGACCCATGTAGAAGGGTAAGAAACGTACATGGGATAGAGAGAATCGCAAAGTTATGGTGTACAGGGGGCGGCCTGCTATCATTGGGATGAACTAAGGATAGTCTTAAAAATAGAGTCCTGAAAAGAGGAACAGAGCCAGTACCAGGAAAAAGAAAGAAACCATATGAGAAGAGATTTCAAAATAATCGAGTCTGTCCTTTTTACAAAACTGAAAGGCACGTGGTAATTTGATGTAGAGTTTTAAGGCCATCGAGAAATTTCACAGCATGGATATAGATACATTGTTCGAAGTACAGAAGGACCTTATAAAAAGGGTTAGTGAGTTTAGGGCTAATTTGAAAATGTGTCATCCACAGAAAAACATACTTCTTACAAATAAAGTGATAAGAAAGTGGAGTAAAATTTTTGCACATTTGACGCGTATAGGCAGAGGTTAGATATCATCGTAAGTTCTTAAGATATCATTGATTAGATGAATATGAAGAAAGGTCGTAAATTCATTTGAAGGGCGATTTTCTAACAAACTTAGGGTCTCATGTTTCCTCTTTGTTCTAAACTCTCTCTCTCTCTCTCTCTCTCTCTCTCTCTCTCTCTCTCTCTCTCTCTCTCTCTCTCTCGTGTCCGCAGCCTTTCATAAAGTTTGAAAGCCAGTCAACTTTTCTGCATGAGTTTTTTAACTTAACTTTCTCCTCGTAAAAAAATCATCGTAAAACCTTGGCTAAAGGCTCCATGATACTGGATTTGGAACCAACACTGTATTTTTTTAGATAACTTCATGCGAAAAGCAGATTCATCTGTGAGCTAATTCAGTAGCGTAGACTGAGCGGCTCACAGATCTTCCTCAACCAGGAACAGATTCCACTTCATTTTAGTTTCCGTTCTTACAACGGTGCTGGAAAACATATGCATCCAGCACATCTAAACAGGGAATGAAATAATGAATGACAAAAACGTGAATTATCGAAATGAAAAATAATTTAAGAACAAACGTTGATTCATGCAGGATCCATTTCAATTGTAGAATGAACAAGTCACTCGTTTGTTGCCTTTCAGTACGAGAAAATCGAGTGAAAAGTTTTCCCCAAAGCCGAACAATATTTGCCAATTCCGCCGCAAAAAATCAACCGAAGTTGTGTTCTGTCGCTGTGCTGGGCCGCCAGGTATACAGTCCTTGTTACCCCGACTGTTGGGTCAGATACCAGGAAGAGCACGGGCCATGGAGGGAGGGAGGAAGGGAATTCCTGGAGGGCTGGTAGGGAATATTATATACATTTTATATACATTTTTCTTTTTTGTATTTTGGATTTTCGATGTTTTTACTATAGTTACTCTTGCTTTTAATTTGACCATTTACTGCGACATGTTACATGAGCTTTTGCTGTGACAGGGAGTTGACCCCGTGTCCATAGAGAGAAAGACTCGTAATTTCATAGATATTCGTTAAATATACACAGTAAAGTTTCGTTGGTGTAGGTAATGAAGAATACCTTCGACTTACGATACTAAACACTTCCATCTTCACAATTACACAATTACAGGTGACACTTTCACAAGACAGGTGAGTGTGTGTATGGAATACAGTTCACGAATCTGGCATTAGTTTACATACAATTCCAGTGGGTTGCTTGCCTATCGAGACACTGGATTATATGGGCCTAAAGTTCTTGTTTATTATGGAACACCAGTGTTCGAATACTGGCTCAGAGTTGCTCTCCTTGATGCCTGGTTCTCCTTCTGGGTTCACAGTCTGTGGGCCTCAGACAGCGCTTGTCCTGCGAGACAAAATATTTTTGAGTCTCTCGCTGTTGGTTGCAGATCAGCCCCTGTTGAGGTTTAATCCTCTCAAGGGTTCAGTGACGGTCTCCTTCCAACTAGACAGAGTTCAGTTACGGTCTCTTCTCAACCAGAGTGACGGTGTCTTCCCAATCAGTGACGGTCCCTTCTCAACCAGTGTGACGGTCTCTTCCCACCTTCATGTAATGTGTCAGTGCTCGGCCAGGCTCAAGTGAAAACCCGCCTTCAGAAGTGAAGGAAACCCAGCTGAACTCTTCCTGAATTTAGGATCATGTAACTCCCGCCGCCCTCCTGCACGTGGATCAGGTTTTACTTACGACACAGTCAAAGTAAACCGACACCACTGGAGAAGGGAACAGAGAGATTCAAGTGTATTTCCACATTTTGTTTAAGGTAGTGTCTACGTTTACAGCACGTTCGATATCTTTCGTGAAAAACACACATGTTACGGTTTTCCCCACATTTCTCAGATCCTGAATCTTACTATCTTATTCAAATCATATTATGCTATAAAACATACATGCTACTACTGTCAGCAATCATCTTCGATAGTGAAGTAAGAATGCCAGAGATGACTTCATTCTCCCTGTACTAATCAGGCTCTGTCTCGTTAATGTCGTGGTGTACCGAGGAACCAGCGCCAGGTCAGTGCAGAGAAAGACTCACTTGATGTATTGTTACACGTGATGTGTATCGTCCTGGTGATGTATGGGAGTTATGACGTAGACTGTGATGTTAAACGAAGGTTCGTTTGTTCGCTTGTGCACACGACCTCCGTGTCTTGCATAAGGACTGGAAGCCCCACTGAGCAACATGAACACCGCCATTAAATCTTCGTGAATGAGAAAAGTTTTGAGAAGCAGCTGACCACAAACTTGAAAATGTGTCTTCAGACACACACACACACACACACACACACACACACAATAAGACATGATGAATGTAATGTTTCATGGCATTCATTTAGCACTTAAGATCTTTCATAACTCTGCTGGGAATCTCGGTGAGTTATGATTTCACTCAGATGTATGAGTCTGGTAACATTCTTCACGAAGTATTGCACCAAAAGAGAAAATATTTTCCACAGGATGAAGATGGGACCAGTAGCAGCGCTCAGTAGAAAATTCATTTATACGCCGGAGGGTTTAGCAGAGAGAGAACCAACATGCAGAGGACTCGGAATATAAGAATATAAGATTCCAAATTTCGTTTCTCCTCCTGACAATCTAAGCTGCTGAAAAATGTTGGATGGCTCCCGCCGCAATACTCAGGTTGATAGAAAACCAGAGTTTCGTATACGCCATGGAAGTTTAAACAGAAATTCCCAAGGAGGTTAAAATGCAGTATGTTTCAATTACTGCGAGAAACGTCTGGGGAAGATAAACAAACACGGCCGGTTGTTTGTTGTGGGTCAGCTGCTGGGGGGCCGAGCCTGCACCTCGCCTGTACACCAACGGAAGTGGATTGTAACTTTTACTTGAGTCATCCACGTAAGTGTACACAATACGGGATGAACAACGAGTGCAGTACAGTTAATATGTGATACAAGAGAGAAAGATTAATATGCAGTGGAAAACAAATTACACTTTTCAAAAGCCAAACCAATAAACAGCAAAGTAATCTTATTAAAGTGTTTGTTTAATCCCTTTTGTCTGTTCTCTTTCAAAGGGGCGAGGACGATTTTCGTGATTGATAATCATTGTTTTAGAATAATATTCCTGTGCATATGACCGTGAATACCACCATGGCTCCATTTTTATCGTTTAAAAATGTCGCATACATTTGATTATGATAGAATTTTGCTATTTATTTTGGGTCTCTTGGGTTATACTTAGAGTGTATGTACATGGTCCAACCCTGTTTATTGTTGTCACTTCGGATGTCTTTACTTCAAAATAAAGGTACTTCTTTAAGATGGCGCTCGTGTCCAACTGGTTCACAGATAGTTTCTTAGTCACACTTCTCGCTCTTCTATTTCACTGAGAAAGAAATCTCATTATTGACAGCCCCACTACGGTCACCTTTTATGGGAAAAAATGGTGGTAGTCTTTGGCAAAACAGTGTTAGGTGTCCTTGTCTTTCGTAAATGTTTAAACTTGGCGATAACGTCATCGTTCAGGCTGTTAACCAACCTTGGGGTGAGCGATTGAATGACTAGTGCGGTGGATGGAAACAGTGTGGTCTGTATATCCTACACCCGATCTCCTCTCTCCAGCAGGTTGACCTGAAACGTTTCATTCCATCTCGTTGCCTTGCGCAGCAACGTATGCCTCCCCAGCAACCATGTCACGCCGTCATACAAATTCTCTCATTATCTTTCATTTCCTTTACGATATTTGTATACCATCCCCTTTTCATCTAGTCTCTCCTGAACTGTGGTTTTCCTGTGTTCAAATGATCTCAAACCCTTAGCCATCACTTTATGAACCTTACTAGTTTTTATTCCTCCGTACATTACATTTCGACATTCTCATTTCTCACTCTGTTTACTCCTCTTACTCCACAGTTTTTTTCAGTACTTGTCTCTTCCTGCCGCGAGTGACATTTCTATTCAGTAGAAAGAATATGAGTACGTAGGTGTAGTGATGATTGCCGGTGTGTTAGTGTCCTAATCCTCTCCTTCACACAGAGGCAACAACTGTGTTCGGTTCTAGTGAAGCGATGGTCACTGACATTTCCTCGAATCGGGTGTTCATTTCGATGTCTGACCTCATGAGGGTAATCATGAATTTTGATTCGTAGTGTTTAAGTACATTGGATAGGGGCTTAGATTTGGTGGCATAATGAAGGTTCAGTCTGTATTTACAGTCAGCCAAGGCAGGTGATCTAGAAAATGCTCGAATACTCGCTAGCGTTCCTAGGGCTGTCCTCGCACTCTGAGACAGACTTCTCATGTCAGAATCTTTCCGTGGGATTTGTGTGTGGTCATTAGTTACCTCAAGTGATGCTGTTCTTCCCGCCTGTCAGGCAGGAGAGTCCTTCGTTTGTCGTCTAGGAAAGGTTCGTACCTACATCGCCCCAGTAACTTTCGTAGTCAATGGGTCACAGTTGTTCTGTTTTACTCCGCATCTTTACAGTTGCCGGACAACGTCTCGTATTGCGAGTCCAGACATTGTCAAGAAATGTTCTGTGACATCTGCCGGAAGAAAGATTGTCTGTCTGTTTCTTAGCCTATAATAATGTGTGGAAAAGGGGTTGGGAGATGAGGTATTTTTCTTTATTTTCTGTTTAACTGTCAAGTTTACGACGCTGGATGAAAGCTATATTTCTTTTTTTTCTTTTATATCGCACACAAAAAAGCATCATCTTCAGATATGGCACAGATGTCTTGTCATTCATGTTACGTCAAGCAATAAAAACATTTAATGAATGTTAGTTGTAGGGATGGAGATGCCCCCTCCCCCAAAAGATACATAGAAAAATATATAAATAAAAAATAAAACAAAAAATTTAGAAATAGGGATGATACAACAACAGAGGGATCATCCCTACATAATACTGTCCTTCAGGTGGGATAACTGAAATACAGCACAACCAGTTTTCTATGTATGACAATCAAAAGTCATATAGTGATGATCTCTCTTTACCTGTATGTTGTTTGCATTATTATAGGGGCTGAGAATCCTTCATCATCTTACTCTTACTACGTTTTATTTTACTTGTTTCCGTTTCATGTATACACTTATACACATGCTCAAAAAGAAGTATCTTCCCAGATGAGTTCGATGAATTACGTAATGATCAACACGACTCGTGTTGTCTCGGTAGGGTTGGTAAGCTTGAATGCGAGGCAAATTTCCTAATGATTATGATAGACCCCACTTTATTATTATTTCCATCGAAATATGAAATCAGTTGATATTGGCAAATGACAGGAAATGTCGCTAGTTAGCGAAATATCACAATAATATGAAAACTGGACTACCAGGGAGACGCCAGACCAATAGGCATTTCTCAAAATCCCTCGACCGTGGTGTCATATTGTATCACATGAAAAGCGTAAGATATTTTTCTTTCCCAGTGTACATTATACATCACCACAAAAGGAAAGGCTTGTCTTCCCCGGGTGGCCAGCAGCTAGCTGGTAAAACATTCCAGAGCCACTCACGGCCGTCCAGTTGTGACAAAGCGATAGATAAAAGGCGCATCTGGACATAAGCTGCTGATTCGCGTTTGAACCATCTTCTTAGAGTGAGGTGTTGTCATGTCGCTGGAGACAATAACGGGAGAGCAAGAGCAAGAAGACGAAGACGAAGAACAGGAAGAAGAAAAGGAAGGACAAAAAGATGATGGTGATGAATGATTTGTCGATGAACAAGAAGACAACAAGAAAACAAGATGAAAAGAATATGATGAAGAAACAAGAGGAAAGAGAAAAAGAAAGAAGAGAAAGAAAGAAAGACGAAAAAGAAGAGAAGAGAAAGAAATCAAACTCGCCGAAAAGAGAGAAAGAAAGGGATAATATAAGAATGAATTCAGGACGGCACAAACTAGGTGGCAGGAAGACTGTACCCGGCTGCCTGGTGAGCCGGGAACCTGCTGCGGGTGGCGGTGACGGCGGCTTGGCCAGGCGAGCGGCAGCGGCTGACGCTCGCTAAACAAACTTTCCTCTCCCGCCGCTCACCCTCAGGGGAAGTGAGCCACTTGGGGGGAGATGTCACGTGTCGCCCCAGGTCTGGGGGAGTCGATGTGACTCCTCAGGAGACGCGTGGCTGGCTGAGAGTGACGCCGGCTGAGTTTGGGGGTTTCATCCTTTTTAACACGAGAGACGAATGTGTGTCTATTACCTTGCATCTCGGACACGTTTCGAGTGTAACAGGTCGACTAATGTATCGTGACAATTTATGAGTCCATATATATTTCCATTAAGATCTCTTTTTGGTTTATCTCCACTCCATTTTGTGGGCGAGATGCAGGAAAAACACATCCATTCGTAGAAATGAGAGCATTGGGATCATAAAGACTTACGGTCTGTTGATGAAGAAGCGAATCATTGATAAATGATCTGCCAGTCCTCCTGGAATCTGAGCATTTCCATATCCCTGTGAACACTCTAATGCTGATGTTGCAAATGTTGTGTAAGTGTGCAATTACCTTTTTGTAATTACCTGTTTTGACTGTGCGGAGAGGGAGTTTAAAACTCTTGGGGCCCAATTGCTTGAGCATCCTCTATTGTTACCTCGACCCATTTGGAGAATGCTCGTTTGAAATGCCTCCTTTGTTACTTTCCGCTTGAGATAATCATCTAACCATTGAAGGGGTTTACCCATTATTCTGCATGATGATCCAGCTTCTTAATCAGCCTCCATTGCGGTGTAGTGTCAAATGCTTTCTGGCAGTCTAGATACAGTTTACCCAGCCTTTCCTTTTGCCTAGGACAGAGCTCACTCTCTCTTAAAAACCTAAGATGTTTGTTACACATAATCTCTATTCTCTAAAACAGTGTTGTTTCTCACTAACGTAATTTCCTCTTTGTAGGAAGTCATCCACTTGCTTTCTAATTATCTTTTCCAGATGTTACAAGACCACATTCGTTAGTGAGACTGGTCTGCAGTTCAGTGAATGTTCCCGGTCCCCTTTCTTATTTTCGTTTTCTTGGCACTGTGGCTCTCTCCAGTGACATCTTGAACAGTATTTCCAGTGGTATATCCAGCGAATCTAAATACATTTTCAGCGCTTATGGCAGAATTTCATCAGGATCATCAGCCTTGTATGGGTCAAATCCTTTTAGTATTCCGTCGATATCTATTTTAGATAACTCATTGATATCCATAACCTCCCTCCTTCCCATTCCATATCCCTGATGTTGGGGATACGGTGTCTCTCACTGTGAAAACATTTTTTTTTTTTATCTTCTTATTCAGTTCCTCACATATCCTGACATCATCCTCTTCAACTCTTCCCGCCCTCTGAATCCCTTAGCTTGATTAGCTGCTCCTTAACTGACAGCTAACAGCTGATGAATTTATGGAAATGTTTTGGATGTTCTGATTTTGTTGGCGAGATTCTTTTGTTCCCCTCACCTTACCCTTTTATCCTCATTCCGTGATCTCATACGCCTTGCAAGTGCTGGCTGGCTGGGGTGCCGTCTGTATCCTGGTCACTACGCTTCTCCGAGCCCCTCTGCGTTTTGACACATCATGTTAAACCATTCTGTCCTCTCTCTTAGCATTCCCTGTGTGTGTGTGTGTGTGTGTGTGTGTGTGTGTGTGTGTGTGTGTGTGTGTGAGCGCCAGTTTGAGAGTGGCTAATCATGTCGTTCTGCAACTTGACAGATTGTTGGACTTTGCTGGTGATACACGAGGGACGAAGTTTGCCATGTGCTGATAGCTTTGATCTCTCTCTCTCTCTCTCCCCCTCCCTCCCTCTCTCTCTCTCTCTCTCTCTCTCTCTCTCTCTCTCTCTCTCTCTCTCTCCTGTAACTGAGCAGAGGATCATTAGGAAGGTTACGATCGTTTGCCACACTGTTAGGCGGACTCGCTCCAAAGATGTTCAGTACGTAGTTTTTTATTCTTATTTGATCGCCGTTTCCCGCGTTAGTGAGGTAGCACAAGGAACAGACATAAAAAGGCTGCATTCGATCATATCCATTCTCTAGCTTTCATGTACAAAGCTCTGAAACCACAGCTCTCTCTCTCTCTCTCTCTCTCTTTATATATATATATATATATATATATATAT
>JAYMFT010246428.1:0-10971 GCA_038088735.1 Panulirus argus
ATATAATAATAATAATAATAATAATAATGATAAAATATATATATATATATATATACACACACACACACACACACACACACACACACACACACATATGCTTACAAAGACATACAGTGATAGGAATCTAGGCATTTAGAAATAGTCATAATAGAAAACCATATAGCAATAGTATATTTGAATCATGCTGTCTAGGGTAAGATAAATTGTAGGCTAAACATATATTTTCCTTTTATGGATTTGTCTTTGTCTGTATAGTACATTTCTCCTTCAAATTTTTTATTATGGTTTGCATCTCATATTTTTCTTTTTACGAAACAGGTTTGGACACTTGCATACTTATGATTTGTTGAGCTTGGCTCTCCACTGAACAGATCTTAACACTTGTGTTCCTCCTGATCTTCCTCTAGTAAAGTCCTCCAGACCAACCAGTCTGAACAGCCCCTCCTAAGATATGCCAACAAAGTTTACTGTCTTGTCTTGGTCTGTATTAGATGTTGTTGCCAGCCCCAATATTGATCATGAGACCACCATTGTCTTCCCTCCTTATGATTACAGTGATGGTAAAGATTCCTTTGAGGAATTTTATTATCACTTGAACATTGAACGGCAATCTATAATAGTCAATGAAGAGCAGAAATATGATCCAGTGTTCAGGAAACATGGAACTGCATGAATTTGTGGTGTACATAGTTAGCATACCTGCATATTGATGGTCATTAGGACAGTGGATTCTTGTGAATAGTTTTATATTGACTATAGAATGATATTTTCTGGTTTAAGTGGTAGCTTATGTATAGATAAGATAATGTAAAACTCATTCAGTCTGAAATATAAACGATGTAGGTTGAAGATTGGCTTCAATTGATTATTTTGCAGAAATAACACCATAAAGATTATAAATGCTCACATGGAGAATAATAACATTAACCTGCTCTTTATGAAATAGTAGTAATCCATGTTGCTGTAAAATGACTGCTGCTGCTCCTAAATAATCTATATAAACATCCCTCTGCCCACTAGGATGTAAACTAAAAGTAACTTTACCATTATTGCACTTTTATCTTCAATACCAATTGTCCTTCTGTTTCAGACACTAGTTGTAACTGTAGCAAAGGATAACTCATAAATTCTTTATTAAATTATATGGACATTGATTTTATCTTAAACTTTTAGAACTGACTAGGTTGCATCCCCCATAGACTGACAGAAAATGCCTGTGGTATCTACTGTTGTATAAGTCTGAAGAATTGATTTGATTTGGTGATTATGTTATTGATTTGATTTTTTGATTATGTTATATATTGTGAAGAAGAGTTATTTTATTTTCACAAAACTGTCGTGTCAATTGCCTTGTGGTTAGTCAGTCCATTTAAGAAGTTAACTATTTTAAACTAATTTGCTTCTTAAAGACAAACCATAATGACTAGCAGAACACATTTTTGTTTGTTGATCTTATACATTGATGTCCATGGTACCTTCATACAACAAATGTTACACTAATTTTTTTTTTTCTTTAAGTATACTTTCCATTTAGTTCCAGATTTACATCAACAGTTACTAGGAGTAGATGAGTTGGCTTTAGCTACTCTTGGAGGCTCTTCCATGATAGAGAGGTCTTTTTTTTTAGGAATTGTTCTTTTTGTTTTGCCATTATCACGCTGTGGCCCACTTAGTTGTCAGAAAAACACGGTTTCATACTCTTGCTTCCAGTCACACATTAATCTGTATATATTCCCATAGATCTTTTCTATCTTTTCATACATCCCTTCCATTTCTATATATTTTCCTACTTTTACAATATGCATATTTTTCAGATGTTTACATAGAATTTGAGCAGATGCCAAATGGTCCACATGTTTGATAGTCAACCCAGCAATGAGAATTCTCTAGTAAATGTTTCAACTTTTCTGTAGAATTTTTAACAGAATGCTAAATGTTTGAGAAGCCTTTGTTTAAGTAACTCTGCTTGAATGTAGAATACATGAGCAAGGCACACTAATAGATTCTGAAAAAAAAATATGTTTAGATACTTTTGATGATGGGTATTTTAATGTTTTCATATGACCTGCAAGGTATTCTCATGTAATATTGTTGAATTACATTTATAGAATTTGTATCTTACTTTAGATAGCATTGGTTGAAATAGCTTGCTTCCATTTATTAGAACCCTTTTGATATACAGCAGATCTTTCTGTATAGTGGCATTTCCCTCCCACCACTACATCTCCCTCCTTATTCAAGGCCTTTTTTTTTTTTTCATAAAAACAGCCTTTCTTCATATACACAGCTCCCTTCCATACATTTAATTACTCTCCACACACCCAGGTCTCCTCAACATTCAGCTCCCCTGTCCACATACAGCTTGTCTGCACACACCCAGGTCTCCTTCATGCCTACCCACATCCAGGTTCTCTCTACATGTATGGCCCCACCTCACACCCAAATTTATACATGTATATGTCTATATATTTGACACCCATTCCCTCCAGGAACTCCCGTCAAGGGGATGACCATGGCAGAAGAGTCTCCACTAATCCCTGTCCTTAACATGCCTCCCTCCATACACAATTTCATGCATTCCTCCATCATTTTTCTCCCTTGAGTACTCTTTCACTCTGTTCCTCCATGTCACAGGTGGTCTTCCTCTCACACTAGCCCATTTAATCATACACTTATGCACTCTTCTTTTAAACTCCGTCTTGCTTTCTTTCCACATGCCTAAACAACCTCAAGGTATTAAATTTCACCCACTCTACCAGTCCACAATTCATTCTTTGTTCATTCCCTGGCATACCAAGTCTCTCATACACCCCATCATGTCTTTCTTCTTTCCATCTAGTCATACCACATGCTCCTTTCAAGTATCTTATTTCCACAACGTAAATTCTTGACCTCTGTAACTTTTCAATGTCCATGTTTTGGTTGCATAGGTTAGGGTTGGGAGGGCTATGCTGTCCCTTAATCCTTTTTATGCTTCCATAAGTATGCTTATACCCATCACTATTCTATTAAGGGACCAAGTGAGTTTCTTAGCCTGTACTGCTCTCTTCCTTATCTCTCCTTCCATATAACCAAACTTACCCAAAAATATGATAGCTTCGAAATATTTGAATTCTGTCATCTCATTCAGTCTTTCTTCCTCCATATCTGTAACACAATTTAGAACATTTTCTTCTCTCACTCTTTAGAGCTTTGCTAAATCTGTACTTTCACACTGTTTCCATGCAAACATTATTACTTAACTTTTACTTGCATTTACCTTAAATCACCTATGCTTACACAAATCATAAAGCATGCTTACTACCTTTTGTAACTCTTCTTCATTCTCAGCAAACAATGCTATCATCTGCAGACAGGCTTGTCACTAACTACTATACTTTACTACTGCAATCCATCTCTGCCCTCTCTTTCCCTAGTTTTCCATTCATCTCTCTTATTACTCATCCATATATATGTTAAGTAGCCATGGTGACATCATACAGTACTGCTTCACACCCACATGTATGCTGAAACTTTTTTCTGATCTCTCCATCCACTCTTACACAAGGCTTTACAGAAGGCTTTCACACCATCCAACAGTTATCATCCCACCTTTTATATCCATAACACATCCCATAAAGCGTTTCATTCAACTCTGTCATATGCTTTCTTCAGATCCTTAAAAGCTTATTCCTCACATATTCTGTATCCAGTCACTTCCATCACTATCAATCAACACTCTTGCATACCCTTTCCTTAGTATACTTAAAAATTTATTCCCCTATAATTGCTGAGGATAGGGGGGAAAAAATACTTCCCACAATTTATCCCTGCGTCTAAAAGGGAAGGGAGTGAGGGAGTTGGAAATCCTCCCCTCCTGTTTTTACTTTTCCAAAAGAAGAAACAGAGAAGGGGGCTAATTGAGGATTTTCCCTCTAAGGCTCAGTCCTCTATTCTTAACTCTACCTTGCTATCGCAGGAAATGGCAAATGTGTATGAAAAAAAATGCTACATGCATCCTTAACACATTTTCCTTTGAATAAAGGAACAATAGTAGCTTTCATCTACTCCTCAGGCACAACCTTCTGCTTCCATGGCAAATGTATCTACTCTATCATACTTTCTCCTTCATACTTCAGCATTTCAGCTGTAATCCCATCCATCCCAGGTGCCTTTCTTACCTTTTTAACTCCCTTCTTGCCATAGGCCCCTGCACCTGTATCCTTTTCCTTCCATCATCCATAGCCATGCATGTAGCAACTGCTGCTTCACTTTCTGCATTCATCATTCCTTCAGAATACTCTAAATACTTTTATCTCTCCATTCTTTCTTACATTCTTTCTTACCCCATACCTCCACTTCTATCTGATCCTCACCACCACAGGACTGTAAAATAGTCTGAATATCTAAAGCCTTTCATCCACTGTCACATTGTCAATCATACCCTTTGTTCTTTTCTTCCGTCATTTCTCATCCACATTTATCTGTGGATCATCTTGTGCTAAAAAAAGGTTTTTACAAGGAATAAACCTCTCTTAGGACAAACATCCACAGGATAGCTTCCATGTTCATTTACACCCGGCACTCCTCATTTACCAACTATCTGTTCAGTTTCATCACATCCCACCATTACATTCATATCACCCTTTACAACAACCTTCCTCTCCTTCTTAGACTCATTTATACAGTCATTCAAATTTTTCCAGATTTGCTTCATTCCGTACTTATCATATACAGTCTTCATATTTACAGGCACACATACACATACCCATGATTACTTCTTAGCTCCAGTCTCTCCTTTCACCCCCCACTATTCTTGATCCATTTCATCCAAGCTCTGTAACACTTTCCCATACTCCCAGTGATAGCACAATTGTGCATCCTTCTTTCCCTCTTCCTTGATAATTTTCATTCATTCCTATCAAAACCACTCCTCCTTCCATGTAATCCCACACCTTCCATTCATCATTTCCATTTTCATTTCATACACCCTGCCTAAGGATATGGGTTGTCCAATTCCCCAGCATGTCCAAACTATAAATTTCTCCACAAGCTCCCTCCTTTTACTCTAACCAGTCATCTTGTTAACACTCAGAGCTGTCACCCTTAATCGCTCATTCCTTTTTCTCCCTGGCATAACTAGTGAACTCTAGTGCCATATCTTGGCCTTTAATGCCTCACCCTTGATAGGGCACTGGCAGAGGATAACTCCAGTGCAGTGTTTTCCATAGGCTGTGGGGCTCTTAGATTTTTCAAAAAAACAAATATCTCACTACACCTTAAAGTTGTTTGTCTGTTTTAAAATCTATTACTCTACTGGAGTTGGGCAATGCTTTCCCCTTTAGTTTCTCCCCTAATGGTTTACTAATAAGGTCACTATGAGAAGGCGGGATGAGACTTTGATGCTCTAGAAAACTAGAATATCCCCTTGAGGCACTGAATTTGAACTTTTTGCTAATTATTAAGCTCTCTGCTGCTGTAGCAGCACACCTAACCTCATTGGTTACAGTATTGCCTCTGTACAAGTCTCCCTACACATTCAGCTCCCTGCTACACTTCCAACTTCTCTCCATGCATATTGGACTCCTTTACCAACCTTGATGATACATACATGTTCCTTTCAATACATGCAGGCCACTTCCATGTATTCAAACCTCTCTTAATTCTTAAAAGTGTGGGTATGGTTTGAGCAAAAGAAAAAATCCAAAAATTGTTTTCTGACAGATTATGTCTATATCATACATTATTGAAGAAAATACCCAAAAAGTTCTCTTTTGATGTGTTACTGTGTTGATGTGGAAGGTCTGGGATGGCAACATAGATGCTACTTATGTATGTAAGTATACTATTTTTATGGTTTCTTTCCTGGCATAATTACATTGTGCATACACTTAATCACATTACACACCTTTTTTCAGGCATTTTCTCTGTAAACACACGTCATTCACATATTCTTCACATATTATACATATTCTTATATATACGTATTATATAGGTATTAACATATTTACACAAGCAGAACTTTATTTGCAAGCTCAAATGAACAAATTTTATTTTCATCAAAAATATAAACATAAATACTACAGAAATTGTTTCTTTTATTACTTAAATGACAACAGTAGTGGGCTTGTAAATGTGGTATCACACCAAAAAGATATATGTGAACTCTTTAGGGATTTGAGGGTGACTATAGTGAGTAGTATCAGCTTACTCTCCTTATGGCATTCCCAGAGGTGAGTGATTCAAACAACTGTTGGAAAAATTAATGGGTACTGATATGCACCACAGTCATCTGTGATTGCATCTGTGGACTTGGAATGGAGAGGAGGTTTTAGAAATCATAAAGATGTCTAGAAAATACATTATCAGTACTAAAAGTCTCGACTCATGTAAGGCTCATCGTCCTGATGAAATTTCATCATATACAGATACAGAAGACAAACCATTTGAAATGCTCTTCAAGATGTCACTTTAGAGGGACAATGTGCCAGGGGAATGGAAAAGGGCAGACATCGTTCCTTTTTGTAAAAAAGGACACAAGAAACAGGCACTGATCTACAGATTGGTGTGACTAACATCTGTGGCATATTAGGTTCTGGAAACGACATTAGGAAACAAGGGAAATACTCTATACAGAGCAGGAATTATCTAAGTGGCAGACAACATGGTTTTAAAGAAGGTAGGTCATGTGCAGCAAACCCCAAAGAGAACTACGAGAGAATGTGCTCTGTCTTAGATAAAGGGGAAGACTGGGTGGATTGTTTGTATCTGGATTACCAAAAAGTATATGACACTTAAGCATGGGAGGCTGATTAAGAAGCTGGATAACCTGGCAGGAATAAGGGTAAGTCTTCTTTGATGGATAGAAGAATATCTTAATGGAAGGGTACAGAGAATGTATCCTAAAGGAGCCTTCTCTAAATGGATGGAGGTGACCAGTGGAGTGCCACAGGATTCTGTTCTGGGACTATGACTCTTCTTGATATATGTAAATGACTTGCATGAAGGGTTGGACTCCTACTTATGTTTGCAGATGACTCAAAGGCCAAGAGGGAAGTAAAAAGTGAGAAGGATTATATCAACTTACAAGGGGACCTAGACAGACTTCAGTGTTGATCTGATATGTGGTTGATGAAATCAGCCTGAGTAGGTGTAATGTGGATGCAATAAAATGAAAGAAGGCCTCAATATGATTATAATCAAGCAGGAAATAAGCTTCAGGATTCTGTGTGTGAGGAGAACTTTCGAGTCAATATTGTCCCTATCGTGTCGGCAGTTTCCTGTATTAGGAGCATAGTTTTGGAGATGAACTGTGCGCTAGCAAATATCAACTACCTGAATCCAAGGAGTGCAACTTGACAACCACTGAAGTGCTGGTTTGTTATGCAGCTGTCACTAACCCTACTGATGCCTAGATGGGTAGTACTAGTAATATACCTCCTTGCTTGATGGCTTCCCACCAACTACAACTTGTGCATGAATTAGAAATTATCTACACATTTAGAAAATGTAAAAGAAAATAACTAATGGAGATAGGGTGTGACAAAACCCCAAAATTTGGAAAAGTTGATCAAAATATATTGAAATAACACTGCATTTGCAATCAAATTACCTCATTTGTATTCAGTTGCACAATCAGCAGAACAATTTGTAATATGTAATGAGAAAAAATTTATAGTCAGTCAAGGAAAGAACATAATTATTTTACCCTAGTGCTGTCACCAGAATGTTTTCCCGAACACTGAGATCATCCTCAATACAGAAATAATAAGATTAAATGAGAAAACCAATCCTTTTCAATGAAATGAAAATCAAATAGAAATGCTACAGCAATCAAGAATCAAGTGGTATACACCTCAACTTATCCAGGAGAAATAAAGGACTTCTGATGGGAGAGTACTTCAACCAAAAGCATACTATATTGGTAAGATATCCTACCAACACACTCCCTCAACAAGTTTTCTGTTTCTCTTTGGATAAGCTGAGGAGTTTATCATGTGCTTCTTAAGTATTTCATTCTTATGTTTTGATATTTTCTTTCATAGAAAAATGTTTTTTCACTTTAATATCTCATTAGTTAAGAGGATTTCAGTGTTTGGAGACTGATCAAGTGAGGGTGGTAGGGCAAGATAATTGCTTTTTCTTTAGCTATGAAACATCTCTTCTCTTATATCAAACACTGATAAACTAGTTCACTCCAATGCAAATTTGGCATTTTGAATATGATACACAGCTTAAATTTGGTACATTTCTACTATTTTCAGGTTTTTTTTATAACAAGGAGATAGAATCCTTACCTAGCTTCTGCCTGCCTTTGACTTAAACATAAAGATAATGAAACAAGATGGTTGATTGTTTCTTGTATATATGGTCAACCTAATTCTCTTCAATGGATTTTTAACTAATACATGAATGAGTAATCAACTTAATTGAAAGAAGATATTGATATAAATGGAATTCTTACAGAGCATTATGCTCTATGATCTAAAACATTCATTAAATAAAAGAATATGATACAGTAAAAATAATTTTTTATATGATTTTATTCACAGTTCTCTTCAATAGGGTCTTATTTAATGCATGTATTGATAATCATTTACATAATCAGAAAAATATGAGAAAATAGCAGAAGTAAATGGAAATCATACCATACATTAGCAGTCTTAAATTGAAAACACTCAACATATGATCAAGAGAATGATGTGATGACCTGTATTATTCAAATGCATTTTCTATGCTGTTCTCCTCCGTAGGTTCATCCTTGATGCAGGAACTGATGATCATTTACATATTCATAAAAAAAAGGAGTCAGTAGGTCATTAAACATGTCTTACCAAGCAACAGTAATCTAATTTGAAACAGTTAGTGTCTAATTGATGAAATGATGTAATAAATTGTAGTTTTCAAAGGTATTTTCTACACAGTTCTCTTCATTAATTTCTTAACTAATATAGGAATTAATAATCATCCACATATACATAAAAATATAGGAGAAAAAATGTGAAATAAGTGGAAGTCTCACTGGTTTTTAGTGTGATCTTTGGCTGGAAACATTCAGGACATTGTTGATAAAATGATATACAGATTGCCAATCAAAAATCTGGCAATCGTAATTCCAGTTCCATCAGTTTTCCAGCATGAATCTTGAGGTGGTCTGTACCTGCATGGTGAGCACAGTTTAAAAATTCCCAGGTTTCAAAACTTTGAAGGATGCTGTTGTTCCAGTTAGTGATGAAGATGATGATCTTGACAACCCACTTGCTACCTGTATTTAACTTTTTCTACTGTGTACAGTACTAATTGAAAATTCTTCAGAACTGTGCTGTAAGTTCAGCATGTTACCAGTAGAGTATTGTATAATTTTACTGCACCCAAACCATTCTATTTAGTTGTTCAACATTAAAGGTTCATTTGCTTTTCCTTTAGTGTTTAATTTTCTTTCTTTAAAGTACTGTAGTCATTTTCTGTTACAATATATACAACATTATATAGAGTCAGAAGGCTATCAATCAATTTTCTGGAAAAATAAAAAATCCAGCAACCATGATGTCCCAAGACTGTTGGATTTTTGATTGGCAACCTGTATCTTCCTTGTTGTGAGACTTTCAGGTTCATTAAATTTTCCTTTATACCTTCAATATATTACCCTGTGTAGATTATCATATATCTTTCTCTTCTTGCTAGGTTATATAGCTGTAGTGCTCTTAACCTTTTATGGAAGTTCATGTGTTCTATCCCCTCGATTCTGCTTGTGAAGTGTTTCTGAATTCTCAAGGCAATATAAAATTTTGCTTCTTATGTATACATTAAACATTCTCATCAAGAGGTTTCTATCTCTTGCAGTGAAAGTTCCCAAAAGCATACCACTCATCTACTGACTTGAGAATGTTATCTTCCCAATATGTTCTCTGAAGCCTAGTTTTTCATATGTGATGACACTCAGATCTTTGTCATTTGTTCCCCTTTCCAACAATTTCTATGTTGGGCTTATATATGACACCACTAATGGATTCTTCCTTGATTCCTAACTTATTTACCCAAATCAATGAATTCCATCAGGTTCACTTCTGCCCTACATAAATAGTGTGTAAGTCTTTTTTAATCTCCTTTTGATCTATTTCTGATCCAATCATTTGGCCAATCATTTGGCTTACTCTTGCATCATCAGCAAAGCTCCCTACTAAGCTAGATCTTATCGTACCTTCACACATACTATCTTGGATACTGCAAAAATTAAAAATGATACACCAACTGGAAGAAGTGATCATATAATGCTCAAGTTTGACAATGTGGTAAGTGAAGACATTAAAAGAGCAGAGGTGAGGCAAGATCGAAAGACGAGATATTGTCATAGAAACTAAACAAACCTCAAAAATTTTTATGATAATGCTGATTGGAGAATGGAGTTCAGCAGCCACAAACCAGGCTTTTGTGGTGAAACGCTCTTAGAAATTAACAGTAAATGAGTGGGAACATGGATACCTCTAGCCTCAAATATGGAGGAAATGGTAAAAAAGGAAAGAACAGTTTAATAAAAAATGTCAAAAAGCAAAGGACCTTAGAACTGTGCAAAGATCAACATGTAAACAGCAATCCAGCCAGCCAGCATTTGCAAGGTATAAGAGAGCAAGGAATGAATGAACTTGTAGCATGATGAGAAAGGAGGAAAAAAGAAACTTTGAGAAGAATACTGTGGACAAGGCAAGAGAAGAATTTTGTGGACAAAGCAGAAGAATTTTGTGGAAAAGGCAGAACATTGTGGTCAAAGCAGGAGAGAAAATCCAAAACACTTCCATAAATTCATCAAGAGTCTATTGTCAGTTAAAGACCTGTTAACATGGTTAAGGCATTCGTGGGGGAGAATTGTCAAGGATGTGGACTTTTGTCTATGACTGGAGCCTTAAAGGGAGAGAGAGAGAGAGAGAGAGAGAGAGAGAGAGAGAGAGAGAGAGGGGGGGGGGGGGGGGGGGGGAGGGGGGAGGAAAGAGGGGG
>JAYMFT010246439.1:0-10971 GCA_038088735.1 Panulirus argus
CTCTCTCTCTCTCTCTCTCTCTCTCTCTCTCTCTCTCTCTCTCTCTCTCTCTCTCTCTCTCTCTCTCTCTCACGGAGGCGCACGGGTAAGCTGGTATTAAAGGGGGTCGTGTGAATTTTTGGTAGTATACATGTGTGTGTTTGTGTGTGTGTGTGTATGTGAAGTTGTACTTGAGAACAGCTGTACTGTCGAGTACATCTACGTATGTTCTTCAAAGGAAGCCATGACAGGTATTCGTCGTGAGATGTAGCTAACATGTCAACACTGTCTATTATGACACTGCGGTAATGGTGGCGAAGTAGATAATTAAGGCGAGGTGGCAAGACGGAGCGCCAGATGGCGTGATCGTGTTAGGGCTGCGAAGAGCGAGCCCAGACTGTTGAACGCGTGGAGTGAACCCCGATGACGTAAGGCGTTAGGTTCAGGGTGGGAAGTTGGTCTCATTATCGTAACACAAGGGGTTTTCAAAATGTATGGGAATGAACCCAAATAATGTAAGAGAAAATGTTATTTTTTTTTAAAGGTACGAAAGGTAACAACCCGCGCTGTCAACCCTAAATTTTAGGGTTCGTGATGTGTCCCACACGCAAGGCGTTGGAGGAGGAGGGGGTGGTGGTGGTGGTGGAGGGGTGAGGGGGGAGAAGGGAGGGAGGGGCAGTGAGTGGTCAACCCAGATCACGTCACGTATGCTCCTTGCGGGGTGAGGGAGGGGGCGGGGGCCCTACATTGTGTCCCGTGAGAAGCGGACGAACCCAGATTATGCAACGGCTCGAGTCGAAGGGTGAAGGAGGGAGAGAGAGAGAGAGAGGAGAGAGACCTCCCACATTACGACACGCAAGGTAGGGGGGGGGCAGCTGAACGAACGAACGTACAAGCGACTGAACGCCCCTCTCTTACGCAACGCAAAGAGTGGAGGTGAACGGAGCGCCCGAATTCGCGTTTTGCGACGCCGTCGAGACGAGCGACCGATCGCACACGGCACTATCTGGCCATAGAGACATTGGTCAGAGAGAGAGAGAGAGAGAGAGTGGGAGACTATTAGTGTCCTCGGAAGACGAGGAACGGAGCTGGGGCGTAAAAATAGGGGAGGAGGGGAAGCGGGTCGGTCGCTAGGAAACGAAAGGCAGACTTTGGTTACGTAAGTGAACACGAAGGAGGAGGCGTCAGGCGGGTGGGGTTAGGAATGGACCCAGATATGTAACGTATGTACTCCAAGAACGCACACACACACACGGCAGGGAGGCGGAGTGGACCAAGGCTTCCCCTTACATAAGGCTCTGCTGGGGAAAAAAAAATATGTTGAGGTAGCCAAGGGTAAAGGCTCTTATATCCAGGTCATTCGGCGTCTCCGTATCGTAGACACTACGTATGACGTCAAATGATTACAAGAACGCTGCTAATGAAGTATAGACCGTGAAATTATGAACGGCTTAGTGGAATTCAGGCACAGCCAGCCAGCCAGCCACTCGGCTGAAACCACATGGTTGGGGTCTCAAAGGAAACTGGGAGGTCATGATGGTAACTAGTTACCTGATCGCAAAAGAAGCGTAAGATCAAGGTTGTGGGGCTGGACATATCCACGCTCTGGAGAAGCACTTGAGAGAGGTAACATATATATACATGTAGTCAGAGTGGCAGATATGCGTACAGGAAGTTTTGCAGAGTAAATACTGTGGTTTATACATTATGCACTTTTGAGTGAATCATTCTCTCTCTCTCTCTCTCTCTCTCTCTCTCTCTCTCTCTCTCTCTCACTGAAACACTGCTTAATGTGCAAATGTGGATTGTACCAGAATGGGAAGTATCAAGAAAATGGGAAGCTTGCTTGGTAGAGGGAAAATGAAGAATGAATGTGATATTCATTGTCTCGTGGGGGCAGGTCGGTCATACTTATTACACGACCGAATTATTATATATCGTTTAGTGTGGGTTTCTTTATGACCAGACAGAATTCGATACATCTATATGCATGGATTGTCAGGCCCTCTGCACCTGGATTATCAGTTCCTCTGTACCTAGATTATCAGGCCCTCTTTACCTGGATTATCAGGCCCTCTATAAGTGGATTATCAGGCAAGATTGTGGAAGGAATCATTTTGCTTCCTCTAGTGAGGAAAGACAGACAAAATATTATCCCCTTTTTTTGGTAAAATTCGAGTTGTATGACCGTAGACTTGTGTAACCGTGGGTTGGAAGTCCATAATCTTATAGCCTCCACTTTCTGAGGAGAGGTTTCGCGATGGTGTGGATATTTTTTCTCTTTTTCTCTCTTCGGAAAAATAATTGATGTCTCTGCTAAGGATATTACAATGACTATTGTGGGAGTAGAGTCGTATATTAATTCTCGTTTCTATTCCATGGATGACCCCACTCCTGTTCTGGGGCCATTCGGGCAAGGAACTTGACATTTTTGGAGCCTGTCAGACCTCTCCCTTCTCTGACTGGCATTCCGCCTCCACCTCCTCCCGAAATGATCAGAGATATGTCACTCGTGAGATGAAGTTGTTCCTTTATCCAGAGGAAGCGAGAATCTATCCCTTCTTCCAGCGATAGCGTGTCTTGGTCTCTAGCGAAAAGTATATTTTATACCTTTAGTGTTTCATTTTCAGGAGAACGCTTTGAAGCTTTGCTATTACTGGAGGGAAGGAGGGGACAGAAGGGTCCTGTTGTCACTGACGCTGGGAGACCTATACCGTGCCAGTGATGTTTCTGGTACTTATTTTTCTTCTTTTTACTGTTTTTTGTGTACTGTTTCTTATACTGTTGCTGCTGTTATAATCCTCCCTTATTACTTGCCGTTGGAAGAGCATTACATTGTACGGCGCTGATGGTGGTACTGTTGCGGGAATTTTGATAGGACGTGAGAGCGTGAGTGCTGGAGTAACACTACCCCTCCATCAGATAACAGGCTAACTCCCTTCCTCGCTCGACCCCTCTGAATCCGGATTCCTGTGGCTGCCGTTTTTATATAATTCAAGTGTTAGGCTTCAGTTGTCATGACCTTCTCTTGTTAATTCGTGGACTGTGTTTTGCCACGCCACCGTGGAGGGCGCTTTTCCACGCCCTGAAGACACGTGACGTCTTGAGTCGGCAGGAACCCTAGTTGAGGACGGAGTCTTTGTTGTCACGAAGATTTGGCTATAGACATCGGAGCGGCGCTGGGATGAAACACGTACAAGATTCCCTCGCTGGGGAGAGACAGAGAGGGATGCTCGCCCTTCGGACCTGCGATGTATTTTTTCGTCTGTGGATGGTCAGCGTTGCTTCCACGCCTCGAGTCTGCCGCGGGCGGACCCATGCCCGAGCGTGGATACCGGGCCCTCATCAGTGATGTGTTCATCGAATTTTAAAAGGTCCAGTCGAGCATCAGACGTGCTCAACACGAGCGTCGTAAACTCGCTCGCGAGTGCAGCCAGGGAGGCGGCTGAGCTGTCAGGAGGGACACACGCAGGACGAAGGAGCAGATGGCTCCCCTGCCCTCAGGACACTACTGCTGGTGAGGTGCCGCCCCTTAAGGGCACCGCCACCGCTCAGGGGACACTCGAAAGTAATGGGTGCCACATGGTTGTGCCAGAGCTCCTCGTCCACCCATTTTATCTCCCCGGTAACGTGCGCGCCCCTGTGATTCCTGCAAGGAGGTGGTGGTGGCGGCAGTACTGGTGTGGTGCAGCAGAGGAGCCAGCTAGGTGCTGTGGGGGCGTTTGTGAGATTCGTTACTGTGTGTGTGTTACGGGGAGAGAGTTTCACACTTGTATGTATATGTACTGTGTGTATATATGTGCTGAGTCTTTACCTCTCTGTATGTACACACACACACACACACGTAAACTCCTTATCCCAAAACACTAATGAGGCGGGATACTGTGACGTAAAACATAATGACTGTTATAGAGGATACAGATAGGTTGTTGAAGGTTTTTGACTCGTATAGTCATACAGACCCGATGGATTTCGTCAGTACTCCAAGAAGGGTGCAACAGCACTTGACAGGTCGGTTGCAGTACTCACTCAGTCCTTGGAAGATGGCTCAGCACGTAGGGAGTGGAAGGGACTAGATGTCATACCTGTTTCACAAGATTGGAGGCAAAGTATATAAGTAGTACGGTCCTTTAAGTTGTTCGAAAGAAAATTAAAAAGTAACTGGATGATTACTTGTAAGGGTCAGAAGCCTCCTACGTGAGAGGCAGCATGGGTTCGGTGTAGAAGGATCTTGCATAAGGATACCCCAGGACTCTCCCGTGACTGAGTGATCGTCAACCAGGAAGACATACGGGTTGGGTTGGGTGAATCATGCGTTCTTGGAATGAAAGGCGGTCATGCGACTTTTTCCCAACGCGGGAGGTGGTCATGCAACACTGTCTCAACACAGGAGGTGGTATTGGGACACTGTCTCAACACAGAGGTGCACAGAGATGACGAAAAGCTTGGAAGAGGGAAAAACTACTTCGCTGGATCGAGAATTGACCACGTGAAAGGGGGAAGAAAAGGGTACGTGTCAGAGGTGCCTATTCACATTCTGCTAGGGGTAGGATAAGGACCAGTGGAGTCCTGCTGGGCTAGATATTGGAACTGCTATTATTCTATAAATTTTTAGATAAACTGCCAGCAGAATTTGAGTCGCATGTGCCTGCGGATGATGCCAAGATCATGAGAGGAAGAAGGGGCGTCTGGGACTTACAAGAGACTATCAAGAAACATAGATAAGTCCGAGTCTTGGTGGGATACTGAATCTGCATTGTAAGTGGAAACAGAACCAGTGGAGAAAATTTCGAGATTAAGCAAAATATGAGTTAACAATAACTTAAAGGAATACTAATAAAGTATTAGACTGTGGGATGAGTGTCACTGCTTCTTTGGATGAGGAGTGTGTTAAAACATTTTCACACACACACACACACACACACACACAGGCCACATTGCCACATAAAAACCAAGCCCGGACGTCACAGCCTGGGCCTGGCAGACCCCGCGACGCAGACGGAGAGAGAGAGAGAGAGAGAGACTCGCGCACACACACACACACCAGGGGCACGTACGCTCGGATCGTCTCGGAAGCCGTGACGTCTTGGCCATCCACTTCAGATGCAAATGACCGTAAGAGAAGCAGCAACAGCAGCAGTAATACGCAAGGTTGGCGGCGCGTCTGTTCCTCGGCCCATATCACACCAGCACTGGACGAGAGGAGGAGGAGGATGGGCGACTCCTCACGTACGACTGCAGTTTATGAAGGTAGTTTTTTTTTAAACCATTTTCCTTCTGAAAAAATATACATTTGTTTTTATATCAACACAGAAATATACAAAGGATGTTTGGGAGATCAGTGCTGTAAGCAGACGTGCAAACACTCGAGAGACCATCGCGTCGAAGATAGTGGGGTTCAAGTTGAGAAATGTGGTCACATTACGAAATGTTTTCGACCGCATCTCTATTTTTTTTTTTACCGAGATAACACGAGGAGGACGTATGCCCAAATACCCCAATACAAGGACGGACCAGCCCTTTTCTACAGCAGCTGTAGTTGTCCTGTTGAGATAAAGTTTCGAGACCTGAACAATATCAGTGTTGAGTTAGTAGCATCCGTAGGAGCGAATGCAGTCTTTGGCCAAAAGTTCATTTCGCAGTAGGAAAGGAAGAGGGTGCAAGACAGAACAAAACCTGAAGAAGTATTGCCGTTCTATAAATAGAAATGAAAAGCGGTAGAACAGTTAATTAACAGTTGCAGGTGTGTACCATTCGGTAATGAACCGGGTATTGCTGTTGAAGAGCAAAGGTGGGAGCAAGTGAGAGCTGAAGGATGGAAATTAAGAGATCTGAGACTGACGCTTGGTTCGAAATATTAGGGTATACGTTACTGCATTACCCAAACTTCCGGAGAGGACGGTCATTGGTGACAAAAAACAGAAAATCATCCATTTGTTTCGTCTCCTGCAGACAGTACAAACCATCAGGAGATTCAGCTTGTTTGATAAAAGGAGCTTAGAGGCGGTAGATTCTGAGGCATTGGAAAGAATATAGAAAAGTCATAGGTTCCGTTAGGTGGGGGAAATGTCGATTTCGAGGCATAGACGACGTAGACGAGCAAGCACAGGAGCACTCTCGGAAGTGCTCTCCTGCAAGAAACGAAGATGGGATACCATCCGGTCCAGACACATCGCTCGTGTTAGAAGCGATGAGTATTCAGTGAACGTTTCAATAAGAAAATTACGGAGGGTCATTGCTTGACTGACTTGTAAATTTGGAGGAGAAAGAAAGTAGAAATCGTCCAAAATGAAAAGATGAAAAGAGAGGGAGAGAGCCAGAGAATGTGGCCTTACCTCATGGGGAGACAGATATGCTGTAGTATCACCATGCTAGGGAAAAAAATGGGGAGGGGGGAGTTGTTGGAGGCCCTCCCTTACAGAGATAATATTAGGGATGTTTGTAGTTAAGGACCAGAAGGATCTGTTCGTAGATTAAAAGAGCGTTTGGCTTACACGGATGATAAAGTTTCTACGGTCACCAGGAGGAAGCCAAGGCTGTGTGAAAGTCTCTGCTGTTCTGCTTGGGCTCCAACTTGAGTCTCCACTTCGTGGGGGTTGTAGTAATGAGCAGCGGTTGTGGCGATGGTCGTGGTGTTGGCAGCGGCATCAGAGTTAGTAGGATGGTACGAGAGACCGCCACCACTACCACCGTCGAGTGTGGGGAAGTGGTGGAAGTGGTACTGCTGGCAGGAGACTAGCGGCGGAGGGTGGCTTTGACGTAGGCTAATGGTGGGGCGTGTGGAAATGAGCCGAAAACCATTCATAAAAAACGCGGAGCCGTGATTAGTGGACGAGAGAGAGAGAGAGAGAAAAAAAAAAAAAATACGAGGGAAAAACTGGTCTGGAGCTCTTGCTTAGGCCTACCTTTACGTCCCTCGTAATATTTATAACGTCGGCTGCTCCTCTGCTGACGGGGTCCTCTCCTACCACCCCTCCCTCCCTGCTGACGCTGTGCTCCCCTTCCCCTGCTGACGTGCTCTTCTCCTGCTGACATCCTCTTTTCATCTGCTGAAGCGCTGTCTTTCCTGCTGACGTGATGCCCTCCACCTGCTGATGAGAAGTTCTCTCCCCTGCTTACGTGATGTCCTTCCCCTGCTGACGTAATGCTCTCCCCCTGCTGGTGTCATGCTCCTCCCCTGCTGATGTCATGCTCTCCATGATGATGTAATTACCTGTTCGTACTGTATAAGGAGAATTTTTTTTTTTTTCCGCTCATCCTTCCAAGGACTATTTCTTTATAACGTCATCAGACAGGTTTAGAGATTGTGATCAGGTCACCCCTCACTCTTCTTCCTTCTTTGGCGGTAACGCTTCAGCCTTTCCCAGTACCTCACCTCTTTCAGTTTCAGTAACATCTTTGTTGCCCCTACTCTGGACCTTCTCTATCACTTCTTTCTGCTTCTTTAAGTGTAGTGACCAAACCTGAGGAGCGTATCCTAGTTCTGGCCTCGTGTAAGATGTCAAACAGCTTGCTAAATATACGTATATCCTTCTACATATACTTGAGCGCTATTCTGATATTTGCCAGAAGACAACAGCTGTGTTCCCCAGGGCTCTCTCCTGTCGCATACTCTCTTTCTTCTCTGAGTAAAGGATCATTTCTCACTTTACATACTTACATATTTCAGCTCACTTTCCCTCCCCTCCTCCTCCTTCTCGTCCCCTTTCTCATACTTAAGCATATCTCTTCCCTCATTTGGTACCCGTGCAAAGCCTCACAATGGGAAAGTCTCTTGTCTCCCTAAGAATCCACATTTCGCCCCAGTCCGCGTCTTTATAACGTGAATCCCCCCATTACCAGTACTCTGCCATCCCTATGAAGTGATTGTCTCACTGCTTCATATGTACCGCTGTGATTGCCCCTCCCTTGTCGTCCCTGCACGTTTCTTCTGGCTCGTCGAAATTCTTCGGAGGATCGAGTTCTGTCGTCGCCACTGTGCCGCCGCTTCCCATTTTTTTTAACAGTCGCTCTTCCCATTATGTATTGTTTGCTCGGACCACCATCCGGTATTTCCCGTGGTGATAATCCTCCCGCTGCTCACGTAACGCTTTCCCCTGCTGACGTTTATACCCCCTCCCCCCCCCCCCCCCCGTGCTGACGTGATACTCCCCCCCTCCCCCGGCTTGACGTTATTTTCTCCCCCATGTTGACGTAATTGCTCCCTCTTGGTTGACGTGATGCTTTCGCCATGTTCACGTGATGGTTTTTCTGCTGATGTGATCGTCTTCTCCCTGTTGACGGGTGATGCTTCTCCCCATACTGACGTTATAATCCCCCCACCCCTCCTACAATGATGCGATGCCCTCCCCATCACTTAAAGTCGTTGTAGTTGGGAAGTAGTAGCAGATGAAGTAGGTGTAGTAATAGCAGTAGTATTAGTAGTTATAACAGTTAAAGCAGCAGCAGCAGCGACAGTAGTAGTAGAAGTAGTAGTAGTAGTAGTAGTAGTAGCAGTAGTATTGCAGTGAATGGTTTATTGAATCAACAATATTTGATTCCGAAAAACGCAAATATGATAAACAGAGGGGATACACAGACATATCTTTACTCAGTATAAGTATGGTGAAATTTTGTTTTTTCTTTTTCAATTAATGACAGTGTTCACAAGTGGCTGGGATAGGGTTGTTCTTGTAAGGTTCTGAATGTCCTTGTACGGGTCCGATGCAGTCGTGGTGCCGAACTGGAACTCAGGGAACGAGGGATCGTAGTCGGCATGAGGTGACGGTGGCGAGAATGGAGTTGAACCTTCACCTGGAACTATCGGATGAGGAGCAGCTGATGTTGACATACGTATGCGTATGGGTGTAGTATTCTTAGTTTCTTCCAGAGATGAGTTCGCTTTATTATGACATTTTTTTTTTCATTCTGCGATTCCTTTTCAAGCAAACCCTGGTCCGCTTGCGTCTCTGTAGAGCGCGCACGCCGCGCGCGCCACCGTGTCTACGGCGTGGGAGTGTATTTATTACGCCAGCCACAGTCTACCGTGTGCAAAAGATTCCCTCAGCATGGCCCGGAGGCTCGCTCGTCTCCTCAGCTGACCTCACCCCCTGGTCCATCACCTTCACCCTCCACCCCCTCCCCTCCCAAACACAGGACGTGGGATAGGCAAGTGCCATAACTCAGCCCCGAATCGCCTCGTTACGGCGCCACACCCGCTCGTTGCCCGAGAAGCGCAGGCAGCGCAACTCTCCTCTAACCACCGCTCGTAAAGCAGGATGTTGCTCCTCCCACTTCCCCCTGGTGAAACGGGGGTTCCTTGCTCGGCCTGGACTGGATGTTGTTTATTGGTAGTTTTTTGTACTAGGAGGCGCGCATGACATCACCTCCTTCCTGGAGGATGCGCGATGCAGGCGCCAGGTATGGACGCCCTTGTGCAGCCGGCCCCTAAGCGTCTGGGCCACAGGGACGGGCTGGCGGGCGGGCGGGGAACGTGTCGCACGTTAATCTAAAGAAGCTGGTTGGTGGTCCGGGCGTGATCATGATGGGTTGTCCAGAGCCCCGACAGCGTGATATTGAGACGGTGGGCTTGTGGTGTGGGGGCCACATGGCTAGATGAAAGACGACGAGAGGCAGCGCAAATAAGAAAGAAGATGGGGATATTTTCTGAAGGGAGGATTCTGTTTATTGCGCGTCGAGGGAGACGAAGCGAGCACTGAGAGGTCGGATGAAAAGGTCAGAAAAAAGATAAAGACGGAAAAAAGGATGATAAATATCACTTGGATAACATGAGGATGGATCTGGCTGATACACACACACCCACACACACACTCGAAATCCCCTTACAGTACATACAGGTTGATGACATTACACCGCATGGGAGGCTGTTTGCGGAAGCCAGACCACTGGCCAGGAATGAGGATAGGACTCCTTCGCTGGACAGATGAGATTAGGTCAGTGGAACCGAAGAAAGAACACATGTCGAACACCTCTCTGGAAATGGGTTGAGGTGAATTACTACAGAGGAACTAGAGTCAATGACATGAGACTAAGGAAGAAACTTGTTAGAAAAGATGTGGAGAAGTACTTTAATAAGAGTAATGGATGACTGAAATGAAGTAAGAGGTTGAACTTTGAACGTGGACACGGCAACCAGAAGTTTAAAAAAGAAAAAAAGTTGTTTGACCGTAGAGAAAGTTCAGAAAGAGATAGGGGGCCCCCACGAGCGTAGAACTCCCTTTCCCGTGCAGTTCAAATGATTACACACACACAGCCCGGAGAGGTGCAGCTGAGGCGGTACCCGAATCAAGGGCGCTGAGCCATAATGAGAGACCTGAGGTCTATAAATCCTGCCATAACGGAGGAGAGACCAGGTAGGGGTGACCCGGTCACACCCGGAAAGTTTCTAAATCAGTTGGACGAGGTCGGCACGAAGGAACAGGCGTTTGTGGGTTGTAATGACAGGGTAACCAGAGGTCATGATATGAGAAACTTGGCAATTCGCTTGTTAAGAAAAAATAAAATGGACGGAGAGAAGTGCTGTTTCAGTGTCGTGGGTTGGCGGGTGGGTCGAATGAACTGAGCGACGGAGGTGTGTAAATGTTAGCAGCGAACAGTGTTGGAAAGATTCCTTGATGGTTATGTCGAGTGGGAGAGATGGGGCTCCCACAGGTGTTGTACTGTACTAACAGATAATTGAACCACTGAGAGGTAAGGGTTATCCAGAAATAACGATAGTACCAGTCGTAAGTATGTAAGGATATACGGTGTTGATTGGAACTATGCGGTATACAGGAGTCAACGTGCTGTCAGTGGACTGAACCAGGGCATGTGAAGCGTCCGGGGTAAACCATGGAAAGGTCCGTGGGGCCAGGTTGTGGAAATGGATCTGTGGTTTCGGTGCATTTCACACATGACAGCTAGAGAATGGAAGTAAGCGGTTGCAGCCTTTCTTTGGGTTATCCCTGGCGTTACCTCGCTAGCGCGGGAAACGGCAATTACGAATGAAAAAAC
>JAYMFT010246450.1:0-10971 GCA_038088735.1 Panulirus argus
TTCTGGCTATAGGCTGAGGTGGGCGGGGGGAGGGGGGGGGGAGAGAGAGAGAGAGAGAGAGAGAGAGAGAGAGAGAGAGAGAGAGAGAGAGAGACCACTCCACACATGGTATACGCCTTCTTCAGCCACTCCTCGAGTTCCACATGAAGTCTGAGCTCCTCTGAACGCTTCGTGTGAACTCGAAATGCGGACCAGAATTTAAAACTTGTGCCAGTTTTCTTAATTAGCTTCTCTCTCAATGCGTGTGTGTGTGTGTGCGATGCATGAGAGATTCTCTAGACCTCGGTTCCCCTCCTTGGCTCCAGTGAGGCGAGAGAAGCGTACCACAACCTACTACAAAACTCGTCCCATACCTCGCCATTTCCCTGGCCTTCTGAGCCTCCGGGCGGGGATCTGGTTCATTAGGCCTGTACAGGAGGCGCCCTACACGTCTCCCGGCCTACAGGTAGGATGTCAGGGATGTTTGGAGGATGTCAGGAGATGTCAGGTAGAGGCGACGCTCCATAATGAGGACAAACGGGTGTTCAACAGGGATCGAGTGTTTCTCTCTCTCTCTCTCTCCACCAATCTTTTATTTTTCCAAATTCATCTTATTGCACGGTGTGACGTCACAGCCGACGTCAGGGCCTGTGTTGGCAGGCTAACGCCATCCTGACTGTATTATGATGCCTTGTTCTCCGTTATAATGTCGTGTTTCGTTATATATATGTATATATATATATATATATATATATATATATATATATATATATATATATATATATATATACACATGTGTGTGTGTTTGTGTGTGTGTATTTATCAAGTTTGGTTCGAAAACGTGTCCCAGTATCGAAAAAATTTTCCTAAATGGATTTTATCTCACATTGTCACTGTTCTTCTCATTGTCTAAACATATGAAGTCATAATTACGTCCATATGAAACCAGTTATTAATTTCTTTCGGTTTTGTCTCTAATGCAAGTAACTGTCTTTTCAGTATCATCGATTCTTCAAAGACTTTGCTACCTTTTCGTATGACTGATTCTAAATCCAAACAGTGTAAATCTTATTTTACCTGTAAGACATTTGCAGCGGTAAAGATACCGCACTGTTTGAGATTTTCTAGTTCTTGAAACAAACGTGTACCACTTTACCGCACGCGGCAGTTTCAGTTTGTAAGGTACGGTTGCCGGAAGCACGATAAACTAGCGTACCGTGTGACAAGAGGATACTGATAACATTGTAGCAGAGGATGATAGCAGTGTACCATGGAATGATAACAGTATACCAGGGGATGATAGCAATATACTAGGAGAACCTGTTACAGTAAACTGCTGGATATAAACATGAGTTTTTGTAAACTATTTGTCACCTTTTATAAACCAGCAATAAAATGGCTCAGTCGAGTCAAATACAGATATATGGAGGTCTTTATCATTCTCATTTATCTCGGAAAATAGACCAACTAACTCATTTTTCTCCGTTGGGAATTGTTTCAAAATGACATATTTGTTAGAGGGAAAGCTAACACACACACACACACACACACACACACACACACACACACCATCAGCTGCAGCAGACATGGACGCCACAGACTCCTCTCAGATCTAAGGGTAGATTCAGACAGACTGCAGTTTCCTCCGACGTATCGTAAAAGCAAGGTGATGGAGGGAGTTTCCAAATGGGTACTAATTACAACATTTCCTGAACGTATTATTCCACCCCAGCTATATGAAGTGTGAAGAGAGCAGTGGGTGAGAGAGGATCTAGGATTCGAACAGGCTTGTTGGGGGAAGATGCCACCTACAATATCCTGAAATTTTGGGTCGCTGTTCTATAAAAAAAAATATATATAGAAATATATCATTGATATGGAGGTAATGTGAATAATTCTTATTAAGTTCAAGATGAAATTCATGAATGAATACGAGTTCAGAGGAGCGTAATAGTAGATAAAACTGATGATTAATATGTTCTCCTAAGAGGCATCTGCGTCACTCTGCTTTTACAACTTCCTTCAAAACTTTTCTGGTTAAGTTCTTCGACTTTGGTATACAAGTTTAGAGATGAAGATCTACAAGCTTAAGCGGGTAAAGATGGTTATTCTCAAATCTTGTGTGCGGATGGTCATCACACTCCGTCTGAAACTGAAAACTGAGACCATATTCAGTGGCCCAGAGCTAGGGTGAGTTAGCGCCTTAAATCAGAAATGGAATCAGCCGAGGCAGTGTACCACAACCACACAGTGACACCTAAATTTGGCAAGGGAAATCTGGATGAAATGGATTATAAGGGTTGAGAATGGATGATGAAAAGATCAGAGAAGGTTTAATGGATGAACAGCAAGGCCGGGGATATTACTGGTACCCTTACACAAACACGGTCAGACGTTGCAGCAAATGGAGGAAGAAATTAGGAACTGAAGCAAGAAAGCAAAGTTCATGAAAAAGTTTTATCAGATGAAAAAGGAAATTAGGGAACTAGGAATACAAAAGTGGTACTGTGAGAGGCACCTCGGTGTTAACATTGCGCTAATCCCGTCATCGGAATGTGAGAAGGTTCATCGGGGCACCAAACTACATTTCAAAAGATGTATGCTACATATATTTTCCCTCCACTGGAGTGAGTTGTATGAGCCTAGTTTCATCATTTGAAGAATCATGTAGAGCTGCTAGAGAGGATCCAAAGGAATGGAACAAGAACGGCACTGGAATAAATGTAATGAGCTCCCAAGTGAGAAAGGGGAGACTCGAGGGAGACGTGATAACGGCATTAAAGTCTCCAAGAGCCCATGGCGTCCTTAACAGAGTCCTTTGTTAAAGAACAGACTAGGACCAGACGTCACAACTGGAGACTAGGCAAGAGAAGTGTACTGAGGGACGTTAGGAACCTTTTCTGCCGTAGGAAAACTGTGGACTGGCGGAGCAAAGAGAAACGAAATGTGATTACCATTGGAAAATGAACTAAACGAACATGGAAAATAGATAAGAGGCGAAACCCCACGAGAGTAAAGCTTAACTATCCCCATATAAACAAATAGGTAATAACTCACAGAAACTCCAATCCCAACCACCCCTCTCCCCACCTTACACACACACACACACACACACACACCGGAAGCTGCCGCCATTAGCAGAGGGTATCTCATGTTTCCGGTCTGCCAGCTGTTTGGGGTCGACTGCTAATGCTGTTAGTGGCCATGATGCTGTTGGCGTTGGTACTGCTGCTGCTGCTGCCACTCATCACAACAGCTGGTGCTGGAAGTGGCTTTACCGCTGGTGCACCTGTTCTGCTTTTGCTGCAGCTGTTCTCCCGCTGCTCCAACGGACTCAGGGGCGTGATTGCCACCTACTCTTAGCTTAGGTCGTGTTTCTGTTGCTGTCATTGCTGTAGCATCTGTTGTTATTGCTGCTGTTGTTCGTGCTGTAACCGCTGTTGATAATGCTGTAAAGGATGGCGTTACAGGTGTTTCGGCAGCTGGTGCTGTAATATCTCTCCCATTGCTGTTGCTTGCATGAATGCTGTTGCAAATGCCGTTCTCAAATCTACTGTTACAAGGCTTGCAGTCAATGCAGCTGCCGTTACAGTTGTGACTGCTGTCACTCCTGCTGTTATAACCAGTACTGGTACAACCGGTGCTGTTTCTGTAACACATGATGCTGATAACGTTACATCTTTGTATCATCTTTTTTGGTTACTTTTCTTCCTTGCCAGTAGTTGAGCCAGAGGGAGAGGTGGATCGGAAGGTGTCTTGTGCTTTACTACCCTCTCCATAACACAAAGTAGCTTATGATGAAGATAACTTTGAATCGGCCTTCATGGGTCCGGTTAATTGATCTTCCCATGCACTCCCATGCACTCCCACGTACCCCACATAATCTCACGAACTATTTACTCCCATGTACTTTATGCATTCCATATACTCCCATGTACTTCATTTACTCCATGTACTCTCTCGTACTCCATATACTCCCCTGTACTGCATGAGCTCCCATGTACTAAAATGAGCGCCATGTATCCCAAGTACTTCATGTACCACATGTAGTCCATGTAATCCCATGTACTCCAAATACTCCAAGTATCCATGTACTCTCAAGTACTCTATTTACTCCATGTGTTTTCATATACTTGGTTACTCTTAATGGGGCAAAACTGTTATTTGTTTAATTCCCCAATACATAATATTTCATATATATATATATATATATATATATATATATATATATGTGTGTGTGTGTGTGTGTGTGTGTGCCACTGTAATGCAGTTGTTTATTACTGTTTGCTTCACCTTTGGATTTTTCGTATTTCGTAAACACAACAGTAAATAAGAAATATTGATATAAAAAAGACAATAAATATTTGACGAAAAAATATTTACGCTTCGGTTGGAAGCTCCAACCAATCCAATTTTACATATGCAATGTATTAACAACCTGGTGAAACAATTATGATTTCCGGTAGAGAGTCTAATCCACTGCATTCGTCAGTCTCTCCTACACTCACAAATTACCCCCTAGTTTTCCTCACATCCAATCACCAGTTAGTCAGTTACGACCAATTTTCTGAACCAATTACCAACTAATCTCGTACGACCAATCCCTCAAAACCAGTAACCAACCAATCTCTTACATTAGCACCCCAATAACTAATCATCTCTCTACGGTCCTCACTAACGACCCCCCAACTGCTAGCAAACATGGGTCATGAGCCAGCACCTCTTTACAGTTACGTACATCCAGACCCTCAAGACGATGCTAGAATACACTCGGTCGTTCGGTGTAGTTTGATGTTAACTGCCTTAACGACCCTCCCTGGCAGTTAGCAGGCCCGATAGCCCACCCTCCCATAATCAGCCACTCGGGATTTCTTGCCAACGTCCCTCTAAAACCAATCACGACTCGATGATCATTACCCTTGTGATCCCTTAATGCCCATTCATCGACGAGGTCACCAACACCTCCGCCAGAAATCGATTGAACCGCTCAATCTCAGACTAATCACACCCAATCATCACCAGAGTCCAATCGTTCTCTAATGATCAGCAACATTCACAAAGGGAGACAGAGAGGAAGATGATGAGAGATGTGAAGTATTTCGGGACATCTGAACTTAGACGTAAATATATTTGAGATCCTGTTAATTCATTTTCAGTATTCGTAAAACATGGACAGATCGTCATTTGATTAATAACTTCATCTAGCATTACTCACCTAACCATTACTGACACAGTATCGTCCTCTTGTGGTTTCTGGTGGTTTATATTCAGTTTCATAAAGAAGTCATTCCTAAACCATTGCGTGGGATTTTCTTCTTTTTTTTTCCATCTTCGCACGAAAAATTCATCTGTATCTAATGGATGTAAGAGAGATGGGGACCCATGGCGTGGGTAATGGGGTTCACAGCTCGTTCGTTGCGGGAGAAGTAGGATTCATGGCTCACAATTGCGAGACAGCTGGGGTTGATGCCCTCATGATTGCAAAAGAGATAGGGTTGTTGGGCCCATAATTGCAAGAGAGATGGGATTCATGGTTCCCCATAATTGCAGAAGAGATGGGGTCGATGGCCTCATAATTACAAAACAGATGGGTTCCTGGTCCCATCACTGCAAGCAAGATGGGGTTCATAGCCCCATCGACTCACCAATTTCAATCTTACTCTGACCAAACCACTTCAAAATCATTCCTGTACCTGAAACCAAATGAATTCATCCTGTATTTAGTTTAGATGATTTGTGGGGCTACACAATCAGACCAGTTTTTCCTTTCGGATCTGATGAAGTTAAACAGTAAGTCCAACACCCTGAAAGTGGGATCGCATCCCTTATACTCCAACAGCGATCAGAACCCTCCATGAGGGATCTAATCTCATACACCATCAGCGAGACGAGAGAGAGAGAGAGAGAGAGAGAGAGAGAGAGAGAATCCAGTACACTGGCCTCGATCGTCTTTAGTTTATGTCAACATTTACGTCTTGTGTAGGAATAAGTGAGAGATATTGCTTGTTTCTTGGCACAAGTTTATCATCTCAGAGTAAGATCTGAAGTCGTCTCTTAAGAGAGATAATATCATTATGTATATCAAGGCTTTGTACATCGGGGCATTTCATTTTTATGTATATAATGAATGTCAGTAAACATATACGGGAATTTCTTTAGGTTATTTTTCGTTAGGTAAGTTCTTAAGCTTTTCTGGGAAGTAGATATACTTCATAGAGATAGTAGAGCGTAAATAGTGTTGGTGTTCTGTTCTGCTACAGAGAAAAGCAGTTATGGTGTATTGCTGCAATGAAGAGCAGTGACGGTAATCCGTTGTGAAAAGTAAAGAGAACAGTGTTGAGGTGTGAGGGTAACAGCCGATATTTTTGGAAGAAATTGTTCACTGTGGCTTTAAAACACCTCAACTCCTTGGAAATCTGTGAACTGCTGTTCGTCGAAGTGCAGATGCTGTGATGTAGTGTTAGTTTGTTGAAAGATCTGTTTTCTGCTGCTCTGGTGCTGTGTTGTGGTTTTTGCTTGCTGTATTTACAATGCAGTTCTCTGTTGCCGTAACGTTGTGATGTGGCTTTGCATGGATGTATATAGAATGCTATTCTCTACCCCTCTGATGCTGTGATGTTGTATTACTTTGCTGTAACGATGCTGTTTTCTGCTGTTCTGATGTGGTAATGTGGTGTTAGCTTGCTGTATAAAGGACGCTGTTACCTTCTGCTATGCTGTGGCGTTCGCTTGTCCTATAGATGCTATGATGTGGTGTTCGCTTGTTGCACAAACCCTCTACTCAGGCAAAACAGTTACCACACGATTGGCTGTGTTGTACTGTTCGCCTGCTGCACGGATGTTCTCCCCCGCTGTTCGATTACACTAAGAGTGTTACGTGAGTGTAGTGAATGATGAAGAACCTGGTATAGGATAATGATGAGGCTGTAAAACTTCTGTTCATGATACTCTGGCATCAGAGTCCTTCTCTACAGCTACATCTGCCCCCTCACACCAGCTGTGATAATCATCGTTTGGAGCTGATAGGGTCTTAAGGATAAAGAAAATGTCGAAAATACATGAATACAATAAGGATGCCTTGAAACACAGCAGGGGTGTTCTCTGTGGCGCACTGGTCTTGCCTTGGCTGAGGGAAATGTAGATACATGGAAACCGAATTCTTTGGGGGTCACTAAATTTCTTTTCTTTCGACTCTGGGTTCACACCATCTCATAAAAGTTCTTCACCATTCACACGCGCCATTTCCTTGCCTCCGTCACTAACTATCTCTAGGCCCGTACACCACAGACTCCATCCCATCCTTGTCTGTCTTTACACGACATCAAACAGCCATGTTTTTTCTGTACACAGACACCAACCCGCCTTCCAGTTTCCTTCAGATGACGCCCCTCCTCCCACCCCCTCCTCCGCTCCCCTACCTTACTGACTGACACGAAGTCGTGTGACGTCATTCGTATCCGAGACTCGTACAAGGACGTCCCTGTCGTTGCGCTATACTGTGGTAGAGGATGGCATACCGTATGTCTTGTGTTGCTCTCTAAGGGTGATAGACAATGAGAAACACCTGAGCAGATATCGCACACCTGAACACATATGAAGCACCATTCGACGCACTTGGAGATAATCAAGAAGACATATAGACCAACCGCAACAGAAATGGACAAGGAAAGATGATGGAGTGCATGGATAACATAGTCATCACTGCTGGCGCCGTTTTCTGTAAGCATAATGGGCGTGTGGTCAAAGAATTAAGCGATTGCTTTTATGGTTTTACGACTTTATTATTCCTCTTCTCAGAAAACATCGACGCCAGATTCATTAGAATGATTCAATTCTTTTCGTCGTTCGTACAGATTCTATTAAAACTTTGGACTCAGAAATCACACTCACAGCAAAGTCCTACCAAGTGCATTCCCGTCTAGCTTGAGGGCCTCTCTTCAGGTCTTAAAGTGTAAATACAGAGAGTGTGGCCAATTGTGTGTAGTATACACAGTGTGGCCAGGTGTGTGTGTGTGTGTGTGTGTGTGAGATAAACAAGAAGACAAAAGAAGGTTCACATAAACAACAGTTCAGAAAAAAGTATCGACAAAAATAAGTGAAAATTGTCCATTGTGAATAAGAGAATAGAGAACACATTCAGACACACACTCACACACACACACAAACACATACGAAACAAGTCCAATGGTGTGTGTTGACTGTATTAATCCGCCCCACGCCAGGCGCCGCTTCCTCACAACACTTCCCTGTAAACACAGCAGCATAGCGGGCAACCGAGAAATCTGGTTCTCGCTTAAATCTCCGTAAGACGGATGGCCTCTTGCATATGCTGCCCCCCACCCCGCCCCTGGTGCTTGGTCCTGCTCTTAAGCATTAGGCTTTTTCCTTGTTTCGCTGCTCTGTAGCTGCCTTCTGCTCCTTCCTGGCGCATTTTCATACCTGCTACTTGCTCCTTTTGCTATATATCTACCCTCTGCTTGTTCCTGCTGCTTGGAGTTCCTTTTCTGTTCTTTTTCGATTCTAAAAATATGCCGTCTGCTAAGTTCTGCTGCTGTATATCTGCCTTCTGCTTATTCCCACTGTTATATATTTGCCTTCTGCCATTTCTGGGCAACTCTATTTATATCCCCTTGTACATGGTCCTGGTAGCGTTGCTTATCCTTTGTTCCTGGTTGTTGAAATTTCCTCCTCCTCGCTCCTTCTTATGGCTGTGTCTCTTCCAGTCCAGCAGATAGTTTTCCATTATGCTCCTCGCACAAGAGACCCAATCTCATTTTCTTTAACCCTCTAATTTAATGACCAATACGTTGTTAGATGTTCCCTGATACAGAATACCTTTTGTCGGTTTTAGTATCAACAAACTCTATTTTCTGTTGTACCTACTACTCAGCTGTTCTCTTGCTCCCTCTCTAAGTCAACTTCCACTTTAAGTGTTCGTCCTAGATCATCCTCACCTCCTGGACTGGACCGGTATTAAGGTGCCTCACACCACCCACACTCCAAGAGACAGACACAACAGCAGAACCTTATTAAAGAGAAGGTGACTATTTCTCTCCCGTTGACCACCAGAGTTTGCCCTTGGCCCAGGTTCCTCCAGCCGCATGGGACTGCTCGTCTCCTGCTACCGCTCACCTCCTGCCGAAGGGGCTCAAACCTCCTATCGCATGAGGCTTTCACCTTTTACTACAGGGGGCGATCACCTGCCGCAGGTGGGGGGAGGGGGGGTGTTCACTTCCCACCGTAGAGAGCGCTCTCCTCCTTCCGCAGGGGTCGTTTATTTGTTGCCTTACGGGGCGCTCACCCCAGGGCCGATCAAGGGATGAAAGTAACACAACCTAGGTCCCCCGGACGGTGCAATGGCCCGAGGATTCCATCAGCTCGGATCCTGCTGGTTAGAGGCGGTTGGTAAGGGAGGAAAGGGAGGGACAAAAGGAGAGGTGAAGAGGCATACATAAAAAGGGAAAGCCAAGGGAAAGAGAAGAATAGGGAGAGGGGAGAAGGAAAGTGGTGATGAAGAACCCGTTGAATAGTTTAAGAAAAGGAGAAAGGGAATAAAGAGAGAGAAGAGAAAGAGAGAGGTGGGAGTGAGAGATGGACACACCTCGACAATCAATCTGTTGCTGAACATAAGAGCAGTTATCTCTTGTAAATGGTTCCCATAACCTGGCAGCAAGTAAAGTGTGTTAAGATGGAATAAATGCAAAATGAGTTTGAAAACAAATATATAGGATTCAATAATAGGTTTATGCATACAAAGAAAGTTTCTTTTGTACTGACTGAAACTCAACTAAAGCCTAAGATAATGTTATGAATACTCAAAGCTCATGACAACATATGCTTTCATCATAATTAGATTGTCTAAATGACGTCTGTCCTGCAGACTACAGACTGTAGACTTTATTCTATACGTAGATTGTGTGAAGATTAGCCACATGGGATGTAGAAAATTTTTTTGTATATCTATCTATATCTACCTATCCATCTATCTGTTTATCTATCTATCTATTTATCTATCAGTCTATTTATTTATCTATCTATCTATCTATTTACCTATATATCTACCTATCTATCTAAATATCTATCTATCTAACTATCTATCTAACGATCTATCTATCTATCTATTTATCTGTCTATCTATCTATCTATCTATATAACTATCTGTCTATCTACTTATCTATCTATTAATCTATCTATCTATCTATCAATCTGCCTATCTAGCTACTTAGCTAGCTTTACCATGCACAGCTATTCCCTACAGATTACTCCATGGCTTTGACTACCTTGTATACCCTGGCTCGGCCCCCGTTCCACACGCAGCAGATCGATCCAATTAATTCCACCTCAAGCACGCTTCTCGTCCTCCTGAATGCACACGCCACGACGACCCTAAAGCCTCCTCCACCCCATCATTCCATATCCAAGGTCCGCCCGTTTCCCTTACTCCCTTCACTTCTGACGCACTGATCCTTTCATTCGACCTTTCTTCGCTCATCCTCTCCATGTGTCCGAACCATTTCAGCACACTTCGCTCAGCGCTCACAATCAGATTGCGCTACTACCACTCCCCTTTCCTACGCTATCCTTGCTTAAACAATCATTACGTCTAAAACCACATATTTTTTGAAGGCATTTCATTTATGGACAACCGTGGTGTAGCGGTTAGAGATCCTGAACAGTGACTCATTCACGAGTCGCCCAGGATCGAGAGCATAGGTTCGAATCCTGGTTGCGACAGTCATCCACATTCAACCCAGCTGTTCAACCACCCCTATATATATATATATATATATATATATATATATATATATATATATATATACAGCGTTAATGGGATGGCCATGATTAGGACCTCAGCTGCCCGTGCCGTCTTAGCTAACATGAAAAGAATTAAATATCTACTCTCACTCTCTCTCTCTGAGTATAGTTCATATATATATATATATATATATATATATATATATATATATATATATATATATATATATATATGAA
>JAYMFT010246461.1:0-10971 GCA_038088735.1 Panulirus argus
ATGTTCCTCTGTCTACAGTTACTATAAACTCTGTTATCTCGTGTGCCAGCGTGACTGTAAATCTACCTTTTCGTTACGTACAGTAGAAGTGGGACGGGGCGTCACATTTTCTCGAAGTTGGTGTGTTTGTTCTGGTGTGACTGAAGTGCGCCTTTCCCACAATGGCGGGTGAGGATGAAATAATCATCTTCTCTCTCTCTCAACATCTCAAAAAGATTTCTTTGGCGTTCTTCCCGGACGCCGACAAAGGGCGAAGAGTTTTCATCCGAGCGTTGAATACAGCCCAGATCAAATTCCTTTTTTCCCTGGAAGTAGATTAACACATCTCTCTCTCTCTCTCTCTCTCGGGGTCCTTTGATTTCTAAGTTTCCCCGGCCCACAGAGAGAGAGAGAGAGAGAGAAGGTCGCAGCAGCAGTTACCCGGAACTTTCTGAAACGAAAGAAGGAAATGTAAGAGAGGAAAAAAAAAAGAAATGTTTGAGTCTTCTTCTGTCACGCCTTCGTCAGCGTCGGGAGCAACAACAAAAGGTTAACTGTGAACCACTTGAGACGCGGAAGAAGAATTTTGACCCTTTGCCTCGCCGCGGATTGAGACAAGCGCATCAGAACCAATATGTATACGAGAGCTGGATGATCCAAGAACCTCTGATCATCCAGTGCTGGAAGGGTGACCAGTAAATACACAGGAAGATCCTCCTTCCAATTCAACAAGCCACAGAAGAAGGACACCTCCCCTTCCCTCCTCAAGTTCCTCTGCGGTAACCCCTGTCGACTCCGTCGCCACAGAGCATCCACACACACTCGCGCGCGCGCGCGCCCTCCTCCGACGCCTTCGGTACACCACACCAGACGCAGTTCATCTAATTGAACGTAACAACCAGACGTGACAATCGGCTCGGCCTTAATTGCAGATCGGGACACCTGTTCGCTCTTTATGGCCCCCTCCTTCCCTAATAAACGACTTGGGGTACCAACCACCGCGGGTGTTATTAAAAGAAAGGGGCTGGACGCTTATCTCCGACGACCGCCCTTTTCATTAAAGTGTGAGTCTCTCCCTCATTTTCGCTCCTCTTCACGTCCCCAACAGGTCCGTTTTAAGCCCTCTTCTAGCGTCTTACGAACACATGTTTCAGGTATCCTCATAAACACAGCCCTATCTTTAAGGTCCACTTCTGTGTAGTCTGTTTTAGGTCCCCCCTCCTCACAACCCTTTCAGGTCCATTTTTACGTCCTCGTTTCTTCAACCACGAAGGCCATGATTAAAGTTTAATCCGAGTATAAAAGCAGGAACAGTTATTTCTTGATTTACTTTTAAACGTTCAGTAAACGACTGTGACTCTTCCCATCGGTAACTTTGGTACCGGAGGTATTGGGACTCGTGTGTCTCCCGACCGGTGGTAGCGAGGACAGGTGCTGCTTTTGCGGGTGATGGATGATGGGTCGAGGAAGAGGAAGAAGAAGAGACCCGTGGTGGGTTTTGGTGAAATGGGCAAGTGAAGGGAATGGGCCGAGTTGTGGCTGTTACAGAGAGGGAGAGAGAGAGAGAGAGGGTCGGGTCTCCGTCCTGTGAACCCCGCCACCGTCACTACTTTAATTAGATCATTTTCCCAGGCGCCCCTAAACCCTTTACCTCACCCGAGATGATGCCGATAATTCACCCAGGCCGGGGAGATGACCCGCGTGGGACGCACCCTTCTCCCATGACCTGTGACACCCGTTATGACTGCCGTAATGTTGTCAATGTACTCTTGAGAGCACTGATGTCCCCTGTGAGAGTTCTGAAGGGATTTTAGATCAGTACATTGGTGTACTCTCGAGAGTACTGCGACGTTAGCTGTACAGTTCTGAGTCGTAGGAACCCTCTACTTCTGTACAAGGTCGTGAGATGTACAAGGACTGTGAAGAAGAACAGACAGAAAGGGGGTGAGTATGTTGGGGTCTGTGGAGGGCTGGTCTGTGCCCCACTCTTGTGGTCTGTGGAGGGTGCTAGGCCTGTGTTCCACCGTTGGGTCTTTGCGCCCTGAAGTCTGTATCTACCGTCTTTACTCTGTCATATCATCTCGCACAACCCCTTCCCCCCTCCCCTCCCCCCTTCACAGAAACGATACCACCGCGTGTGTGTGTGTGTGCTCGTCGGAGTGGGGAGAGAGAGAGAGAGCGAGAGGAGATATGGGGAGAGCAAAGAGGAGTTCTATGTATGAGAGGCGAGGAAGGGAAGGGAGGGAGGGAGCTAACTAGTCGTGGACGCCCGGAGGGAGGGAGAGAGAGAGAGAGAGAGAGAGAGAGAGAGAGAGAGAGAGAGAGAGAGAGAGAGAGCCAGCCATTATTGACCAGGACACCAACCCATCCTACCTGTGTTACGCAAAGACGTCCTTCTGGCGGGCAAGTGGTCCGGGGAAGCCTCTCGCGGGATGGGATGGTCCGTCATAAGGAAGAGAGAGAGAGAGAGAGAGAGAGAGAGAGAGAGACCCTGCTGCACCAGCAGCAGCAGGAGGAGGACGACTTGAGGGAAAGAGAGACATTCGTGGGTTAAGATTTCAGACGATGCGTTGGGGCTGATTATTAAGGCGGATGATATCTAGCGGAGTTGGTTGGTAGCTTAATAGATGGGGAGAGAGAGAGAGAGACGCACAGGGAGGAGGAGGAGGAGGGAGACGGAAGTGGTCTACGAGCTCTCAAGATTTCGAGTGAGAGGACACATTGGAAAACCCAGGGCTAGGCGTGTGTTGTGTGTGGCTATGGTGTTTTAGTGGTTCGTAAGAGTTAGACAGAGGCATATCCCCATCCATGTCCACTTCTGATGACATGTGACATGACAGGTATGACAAAAGAGGAGCACAGGAAGGTTACACGTAGAGGGGGGAAAAAACAAGAAAAGAGCGAAGAGATTTCCACAACTATATGCGACGCAAGTAGACATCATAACAACGGTCGATCCTCGAGTGACTGGTGTCATCACAGAAGCTATGGGAAGCAGTGGCCAGACTTTGCACTACGAATATCACGGAAGTAATGGTGTCAGGATAGTTTTAATGGCTGTGTTTACTTACATATGTATACTTATACATATGTATGTACATGAGTATTTTTCTAGACGCATCAGCGTGCGCACTAATGCGAAAAAAAACAAGGGTACGCAAGACAAAGTGAGGGATTTTTAAGTCAACAAACGCTTATTTTCCCGTGTTTTATTTTGCCTCACAAGCCATTCAAGTCATACGCAAATGCGAGGTTAGTTAGGCGATTTGAGGTCATTAAAGTCTATAATGAGGCTCGGTTTACCTCTTGCCTTACATTTATGCTGGTCTCTGGCGTCATTAGATAACGTTTCTCTCATTAGCCTTCTCCGTGAGCCTTCATCAGCGTCAGAAATTATCTTAATTATCAGAAAGGAAAATGTCTCAGTTACTCATTAGCGGTAATTATCGTATGACGAAGTCATTCGGTTATCCGGTGATTTGTCTCCTGTTAGGTACAAGGAGTACGACCCTCGAGCACGACGGTACGACCCTCGAACACGACAGTACGACCCTCGAGCACGACGGTACGACCCTCGAGCACGACGGTACGACCCTCGAGCACGACGGTACGACCCTCGACCGCGACGGAACGACCCTCGAGCACGACGGTACGACCCTCTAGCACGACAGTACGACCCTCTAGCACGACGGTACGACCCTCGACCACGACGGTACGACCCTCGACCACGACGGCCGTACCCCTGGCCCCAACCCGGGCCCGGATCGACCATGAATGACTCTGGGCTCGCCACGATCGCGATCCCCTGAGCTCAAACGAGCCAAAAATCCCCGCCTCGGACGCGTTTGATCCTTATTACGTCACCTGGCCGTATCACAACTACTACTAACTCTCCGTCGCCTCTTCTCCCCCTCGTAAAGAAAAGGACGACTTACCGATCAATATAGCATCTGTATCTATGCTTTATCACCCATCCTCGCCGTATTAATGGCGGCGACCGTAATTACCATTTAGAGTGAGCGCAGTAATTAACTTTTTGTTTGTTATTTGCGCGTATCGCGGAAGGTGCAATCCCGCCGACCGTTGGGCGCTCGCCCACCGTTGCCAGAGCAGCGACGCGAAGCCCTGTCTCCCCCACCCGGACCAAGCGTAACTATTCTTCCCGTCTGTTTCCTAACTCCCCCTTTTGATATAGATATAGAATCGTGATCTAATGGATATTCTACAATGTATCCGTCGGTTACAACGGAGATTTAAGGGATATTGCCTCGCAACCGTCCGTGGGGTGGGGGTGTGTGGTGTGGTCGGCCCCAGCGTTGGTAACACTAGCGGGCCGTGCCCGCTGGCTAGCACGACCGGCAACATGGGTTAAATCAGGTGTAGCATTAGAGGAGATTTACTGCCTTACGGTCGTGGCCATCAGGCACACGCAGGGCATCCTCTGCAGCCCGGAGTCTCTCCCCCGCCAAATATATAATAATGAAGTGATGATGTAAAACACAAGTTGATGCCGCGATTTATTGGTCGATAAAGACCGTAATTTCGAATTAGAAAAGGTGGCATTAAAGGATGATCGTGAGGGAAGATAAATACTAATAACGACAAGATTGATATTATTATTTCATAAAAGGGATTTTTTTTTCCCTAGCGGGCTCGTTCGAGCTGGGATTAAATTTCCCAAAATTGGCGATTTTTTTTTTTTTGAGTTTTTTTCTCGTGAAAAATTATTTATAGTTAAGACTCTAAGACTCCTCGTAGTTTTCTCTTAATTCTCAGTGGAATTTAGTTTATTTTGGTCAAATTTATTTTGAAAAACCCTTTCAACATTGCCTTTTGGGAGATCAAAGAGTAGAGAAGAGTTTGAAAAAGACAGATTATGTTCTCTTGAAGTTTGCGCGAATAATCTTCATCCAATCAGCGTGCTGTACCCTCTGAACATGAGTGGTGATTCATGTACTTAAATGAATTTGAGCAAGACCAGACCAATTAATTAAAAAAGTCTTATTATCCAAGACACATTACCCAAGAGTGGTATTATTAGTGAGGCTTATTACTTGGGAAGCGTGTTACCTTAAATGATTATCACCTGAAAGATTTGTTACCCAAGAGATTTATTATCTTGCGAGACATTAGACAATGCTTAAAGATTGTCTGAGACGATACATAAGAGACTCGTTATGTAAAAGACTTATACAAAGACTTATTACCTAAAAACTTATAAGTCAGATGTATTACTTAGGCCAAGTCACCCGAGAAACTTATGTAAGGAAGCGTTATGTGAAAGATTAATTACCTAAAAGTCTTATTATATTAAAGACCAATTACATGGGAGGCTTATTACCTGAAAGATCTATTACATGAATAGAAAAACTGACTTTGAAATACTCGTTTTAATAATCTATATGAATATAATATTCGTTGACCTCTATTTCAGTATGAGAATCATATGGAATTTATTTTTGGGAATTCTATATCATACATTTTGCTTCGGTTGACTCAGTTTTTGATACTGAGTATTGCATGATAATTTTTCATTTTTTGTATCCGGCTGTAACCAGAAACTCGTACGTGTTCTGTTCCTGGCTTGAGCGACGTGAGAGTGCCACTCCCGCGGCCCTGGCACCCCTAGACGACCCTCGGTACCAGACTGGTGGCTCCGCTCCGAGGGAGCGACAGGGTCAATTTTTTTGGGAGGGGCGGCGCGTAAGCGGGATCGGCCGGGGGTCTGTCACCCTGATCTACGGCGCCATTTGAGACTCGGAATAAGAGAGAGGGAGAGAGAGGTCGTTGGGGGGGGGACCGGGTGGAATTGCATGAAGGGGTCGTGTTGAGGGGGGGGGAGGAGGTCTTGTTGAAGAGGGTGGGTGGGTAGGAGAGATACGTTTAAGGGGATTTTTATTGAAGGGGGTGGATCATGTTTAAGGGGGTTCTATTTCATTCCCCCTGCAACCCCTCATTACTGTACATTTATTCACAACAATTCTCAACTTTCTCCTTTCTTCTTCTTCTTCTTCTTCCTCTTCTTTCCCAAACTCAGACACCAGCTTTCTGGAGTTTCTCTCTCTCTCTCTCTCTCTCTTTCTCGAGTCTGTCACTAGAGCCGTGTCATCTGCAAACAAGAGCAGCCGCCGTGACATCTCCCCAGGCCTTCCCTCTCCCACAGCGTACTCGCTAGGGCAAGACCCTCGCATTTTACTCCCCCACCACGCCATCCATGAACATACTAAACAGCCATGGTGACACCAGGCACTTTTTGACGTAGACCCACCTTCGCTGAAAACCACCCTTCCTCCTCTCTTCCTGCTCGCTTAATGTCCTCGTCTAGAACCACTCCTCCTCCTCTCTTCCTACTCACACAGTGTAAATCATGACACTGTCAATGTGCTTATCGACTTCAGGTACATTATGTACACTCCTTTCGATGTCCCATACAATGCTATATACCGCCAAGCAATTTTTTCAGTGTATATCAGAAAAAGACTTGACGGTCGGCCATAATGCTCTCTCCGGTCCACAACTATACATTGTATCATGGGGAGTTTCCGTCCTAATGGCAGGTTTTATGGCCATAGCGAAGTGCTGGAGGAACTTAAGGGTAAGCCCACTCCCCAAACACCGAAGCCTGATAAACAAGACGGAGTCACATGAGTCGAGACTCCGAAGCCTAATTAACAAGACAGAGTCACATGAGTCGAATCACCAAACCTCTCTCTCCTGCCTTAAGTCTGTCCTAGGCACACTTAATGGGCTCGCAGAGTGTGAGAGAGATAAATATGGCCCAGGGATTTGCCCTTTCTGTCCCCACTGGTCCATTAAGGGAGACAAACCACAGACAGATAATGGCGGGCAATCGCGGAACATTTTCCAGGGTAAATACACAGGCCGGGGTGCCATTCATCTCAATTCATTGGTTCGTGAAGTCCTATGGAATCCCATTTTCTCTCTCTCTCTCTCTCTCTCTCTCTCTCTCTCTCTCTCTCTCTCTCATCGTCACAGCCGCTATTATATATATATATATATATATATATATATATATATATATATATATATATATATATATACACGGATGTAAACAAATAGCGTTATCTACAGGAGTAACAAGAGTGAATTTTTTTAGGAGTAAAGTCAAGAGGTAGTGTTTAATATGTTTACGGAGAAATTGGTTCAAAAGGATTGTTGTTGTGAAGCTTCGGGGTGAGATCCGAACGAGGATTCGAACGACGTGCTTCGGAGGGGGACTCTGGTAAGCTGGCCGGCCGCAGTTGCGTGCTTCGAATGAGACCTCGGGTGGCGTGTTCGGAATGAGGGTTCGAGCGAGTCCGCGCCGGTTCGAGCGGCGTGCTTGGAATTTACGTTCGATTATCATTGTAGGAATGTGTCTCTTCCCAGCTGGAAAGCTAAAAAAGATGTTTCAAATCTGGGTTTCGGGTAGGTCGATAATGAAACGAGGTGTCGAGGTGTCCGAGTGAAACGCTCCAGTCTGTTTCGAATCCTAGGGGATTCAGGGGTAGCCATTACGAAACAGAGGTGTTCGAGTGAAACGCTTCGGATCAAAGGGTCTCTGGGATGGCGCGCATGAGGTTCGGACGGCACGCATATACGGAACGAGGAGCCGAATATGGGGGAGGGGAGGGTTGTTGATAGGGCGCGGGGGGGGGGGGAGCTGGACCGGCGAAGCGGGTTAAGAAGCGTAGCTTCGTAGCCATCCCGACGGTGGTGGAAGTGGAGGAGGAGGAGGAGGAGCTGCTGCTGCCTCCGCCGCCGCCGCCGCTGCGGAACAGGTCGGCCCTTTATAAATCTCGTGTAAACTCCGCCCTGCCCGCCATAACAATTTGTAGTTACAGCGGCCACAACACCTTAGCTGCAGGTGCCAGGCGGGCGCAAGAGGCGAGGGAGGGCGCGCCGGGCCGATCGTTAACCGCCCGTCGGGCCGGGAGGCGGTGAGTCGATATTCCCGTTTTCTTCCCCCGGGAGACGCGCGCGGGATAGCGCCCTGACGCGCGGCGGTTTTGGCGGGCAAAAAGAACCGTCGGCTCAGTCTTTATTTCGCCTGTGACACCCGAGGCGCGAAATGTTAATAAAAAAATATGGGGAAAAAAATATAAAAAAACACAACGCGCGCCGCCCGCACTGCGTACCTGAGTGAAGCGCCACCTTCCTTCCTCAGGCCAGGCGAGATAATTAGATGGGTAGCTCATTTCAGCGCCGTGGTTTGCGATATGTTAAGAGTGAGAGAGAGAGAGACAAACACATTTTTTAAAAAACTTTATTGAAAAAAATCTTTTTTAAACCCTGTGTTTTGGATATAGTTTTTTTTTATTCTCTCGTCTTCTTCCTCTGTGATTACGCCGCTTGATATGTGGTTTATGGAGAGCAATAGATCAAGATTGGTATCTCGCCGTATCTCGCGTCCCAATCGCAAAAAGGAGGGTGGATGCAAATTCGAATCTCTCTCTCTCTCTCTCTCTCTTTTCGCATTAACGAATGCCGGGCAAAAGAGGGAGGCTCTGGAGAGGAGGGGGGGGGTAATTTCTCAACACCTTTGCCGACGTTGCCACGTCTGGAAATGGGCAAGGGCTGTCGTGATAAATAAATAAGGAGATAAATCAGCCCAGAGGAGGAGGTTGGCAGCGGTGGTGGTGGTGGTGGTGAGGAGGGTATGAGACGTGGCAACACTGCGCCGCGAGAGGAGAGGAGAGGAGAGGGTCGGCCGCCCGTTCTGGCAACACAGGCGGGTCCTGCGCTCAGCTCTCACAGCTAACACGGGTATAACACAGCTAACTTAAGTACATCTCCCCAGCTAACACGGTTATAACACAGCTAACGTGGGTATAACGCAGCTAATATAGGTACTTCTCCCAGCTAAACGCTCAATTCTAACACAGGAAATGATAACACAAATTTACACTGACATACATAACACACAAATCACAAGTGACAGTCATAGCTAACACTTGATACGAAGCTAAATGATATAAAACTCAGCTAACATAGACGATATAGCTTCCACAGAAAATGCTCAAAGCTAACAGAGGTAATTCTCACACTTACCAGGTAATTAACTTATAATAAAACCCCAAACATAACACAGGTAACTCGTATTTTAGCTCGGCTAACACAGCTAATAAACATAACACTCACGCTGAGCATCAAACCGTCACCATACATACATATGTATACAGATGGTATACATAGATATATCTGGCTATATTTCTATATCTAGAAGGAAGTCTATGTAATAAACCAGTCTGTCTCTAGATTTACAAAGAAGTTTTGACTGCCATCTGAGTGTCAGGCTGTCACTGCCGACAACAGTGACAGGCGGCACTGTTGTCAACGGTGATGAGTTTAACGATTAACAGAGAGACGACAAATTTCTCCCCTAGACGCTTGTCTCACACACGATCAATCATCACCGTCTCTCAAATCATCTCAAAAGAGGATTGGACGCGTCGGAACACGAACCGAACGCGTCTTGAGTTAACTTATGGTAACCTCTGAGTACTGGACTGTCGTTACTAACGAGAGGGGAAAAAAAAAAAAAAGGTTCGGAACAAGTATCAGTCGACTGTTTCGTCATTTTCATGGGCTGTTTCGTGTACGGGATTCGAAGCAAGATGGAACCTGACGAGAAATATGATCAATTGTCCGATCTTTTTCACAGTGATATACTATCATCAGGTAATTCTTCTGATTATTTTTCAATCGGGAGTGATGATCATACACATAAAATTAATAGGATGATTCAAACATCAGCTTCGAAGTGATGATAGGTTCGACTCCCCCCCCCCCTCTTTCCCGTCAACATCTGGTCTCAATGAAGCAGTCTCGATGCGCACCGAACCTTCTCTTTCACACTCGGGTCAGACGCAAGGCAGGATACGAACGGTGTTTCACTAAACCGTCGTTTGTTCTCCGTTAAATCCCTTTTTTATGTGCTGATAGCTCCGTAGTCGTGGCTGCCCTTCCCCCTCCCCCCCCTTGGTCTGGTCTCGGGGTAACTCCAACGGTGATCCCGAAGCTTCGGATACCCAGCGAAGCCGTTCTGTAGTTCACTCCCCCGCGAGACAAAGGCGTCGCGTAATATTTAACCCCCCTCCCAAATGGCTACTCTCTTAATAGAACCCTGTTAAGCTTCTCTGTGTTCAAGGGCGCGATAAACCATCCAAATTCCGGGTCTTTAAGTCTAACTAACTCGTTCCGTTATCAGCTGGTTCTCCCCAGCGTCTACGTCGCGCTCTAAGCGCAGGGGGTCAACTATACACTTAAAGTAGGTGGCCCGCCCATTGTAAGAACAGCTCATGACATCAACCCAGTATTTAAGTAGGAGTGTTAAGTGCCCAGGAAGCACTTATGAATATCATCTTCTTCCCCCCCTTTCAAACCCCCTACATTCATAGCTCATAACCCACCGGAGTTAAATAGTGAGGTTGTTATGGTAAGATGTAGTTGTAAGTGTCGTCAGGATTTTAAGCGTCTGAGGACCACAGCAAATACAGGAGGTGGGCGAGGACCCGCTGAGGGGCATCCTTCCATCCATCCTACATCACCACCGCCTCCTCCTGTATATCCTGCCTGCCCTTAGGACCTGTCGGATCTCTTGGGGAGGGGGGAGATAGAGGAGGCTGCGGGGAGCCCCCCCTCAGTGGATCAGAGACGCCAGAGTCAATTGATCCCAGTCCAAGAACACCCTCCACCCCCCCCTCCTCCTCCTGTCGTGGGGGTTTGGTAGGAAAATAGAACCACCCTTCCCCCCCCACCCCACCCCACCCCTTATTTTGGTTCGGCCCGATCGTCAAAGCCCTTCGTAAGTGACGTGGGGAAGACTCCCGAAGGAGATGAGGACACAGGAAGTCTTGGCGAAGAAGAGGAAGAGGAAGCACCGCCACTTCTTCTTTCTTCTTCTTCTCCTTCTTCTTCTTCTTCTTCTTCTTCTTCTTCTTCTTCTGCTTCGTGGGTCTATTGAGACCACGGGTGTTATCGTCGGCTCCC
>JAYMFT010246472.1:0-10970 GCA_038088735.1 Panulirus argus
ATGCTACCCCCACCGAGATGAGGTTGGGACACACGGGAAAACGCTAGAAATCTAATGTGTGTGTTTTAACGTCCGCGTGGCCGAGATAGCCAGGCGCCCTGCCCAGGGTTCGACTCCGACCCGTGGTGTATCTATATATATATATATATATATATATATATATATATATATAAAATGTTTCATACTTGATCGCCTTTCCCTCGTTAGCGAGATAGCGCCAGGAACAGAGGAAGAAAGGCCGCGTGTGTCTCGTGACGTGTAAATACCTGGCCAGCTGCAGCGACGAGGTCGGTACGCTCGAGGTGTTTAGACCTGAGCGTCTGTTCACGTGTAAACACCACACGTCTGAGTCACACAAACCGACGCCCCGGAGACATGTTGGACGCTGGCTCCTTCGAATCCTAGCTCAACTGAATGGTGGCGGCGCATGGGTCATTTCAGCCGGTATCTCCCTCGCCCTCTTCGCCCGACTCGTGTCTTGATCCACCTTTCTACCTCCTCTAACCCAGCTTGCTTAATGACGGGTCTGAATATCTTAACTTCCTCAGCTGATGGTCGTCATATTTGCTGTCGTGCGTCTTTCATGCCTCAAGTCCCTGTTCATCTCGTCTCTCTAAGAGGTCTACTCCCTCACAGCATCCATTGATGTTATCATACGTTTATCGTAGAAATAAACAGAAGTCGGCGAAGTTGCTGCGTGCTAAAGAGGATACAATGTGCAGAAAAAGGTTTCAGGAACTGGCCTAGAATTCACAAGAGGCGAAGTGCAGCATTAATAGTGGAACAGGAACGCATATCGTGCAGGAATTACCTCTCCTATCACTAACGTTTTTTACGCCAGTCAAGTACATGAGGTCTGTCGGGATGCGAGGGCAATCCATGAGGCACTTCCATATCAAGCAGGAGGAACAATCCGCAATCCTCGGCAAGCTACTGCGGCACATGATAACTGCGTGGCCGTTGGCAGCTCAAGGGTGGTGGGCCGTTTTGATAGCTGTTTCTTTCCTAACACCTCGAAGCTTTGGAACTCTCTGCCTTCTCGTGTCTTTCCCAGTAACTATGATCTGGCACGTTTCTAAGAAAAGAAAAAAAAAAAAAATTTCGCTTCCTCCAAAATCTGTAAAACCCTCTTTTCGTCTCTTCTTTCTCCCTTTCATTAAGCTCCTTATATTTCAATTAAGGTCCGGCCGTGATTTGGACTTCTGTCCATGACTGGAGCGTCTATGGTAAAATAGATGAAATATCTGTTCGCCCAACCGAAGGTGGACAGAGACTCTGGCATAAGCCGGAGTAAATACAAGAATATGAAATTGATGACAACAAATTCTTGTGTTTTTTTTATGTTCCTTGTGGATAATTCTTTGAACTAGATGCATAGTTGGATTACTTAAGTTATCTTTTTAACTGGTAAATGAGTTAAGATAATCAACTTGACTCATTAAGGTTCCCAAATCAACTTGACTTAATTCTGAAAGTCATCTAACTCAACCCTGAAGGATGGGGCAGTTAAGTAAGCTTAACTTGTTCCTTGATTAATCAGTTCATTAACTTAAGATTAGATTTGACTTGTTCATTTTGAAAATGAATGAACCCTAACCCAGAACCATGCAAGTGAATCCAATTTGTTTTCAGTTCCATCTTGAGAGGAATGGACTTAAACTAGTCATGTTTTCTGAGCCCATTTTGTGAAAGAAAATGTACTCCAAATCCGTCATAGAGAATTCCATTCTCTCCGTGTCGAGCTTTTGACACTGACACAATAGTCATGATGAGGAAGAGTTTATCGCTGTAGATGAGGAGAGCATCACTGACAGTCAGTCTTGTTTGGAGACAATGATACTAATTTTCACGGCAATGAGAACAGCAATCATTTTGTTTTGGGTGGCGGATGTTCGCAGTCCTAACCAACTCCCTGTTTTGCAGGCAGGAACTTCGGTGCATGTTACAAGAAAAGACACTGCCGGCAGCTCCAGAGCCTCGTCGTAGAGACCCATCTACAAGAGGACTGTGTTGCAGGGGGATGTTGTCAGTGTGATCGCCAATGGTTAGGTTGACCTCAAATTGTAAACTGTGCAGACACTGATGTCAAGGGTATAGATTCTCATGTGACAAGGCAGCGTGGCTGGTATCTCGCGTGGTGAGTTCATGAATACCGTACACATTCTGAACTCAACGGTACATTTGGTAATGCATTTTGATGAAGGTTCTCAGTTTCCACAGGAAAGACTGGCAGGATTTTGCGCATGGATGTGTTTATGTAAGGATCCGGTTGCCAGTCAAAGACGAATGACTTCAAGTATTCAGTACCTTATTCTGCGTGGATGAAGGTCTTCCCTAATACCCACAATCTTAGTTGTTGTGCGACAACCAAGAGTGAATTTCGTGGCCTAATTCTACAGCTCATCAGGTATCTGAAGTCTTTTACCGAGCGCTCGAGAAAGCGCAGGTGCTGAACGATTGATGACAGAACTAATATGTGCGAGGTTTATCATTTTCCCATTCTTGACGTTAAGTCTACAGTGTGGAGTGATACAACACAGTGCTCTAAACTTTTCTCCAAATTCACGTCTGCATCAAGTCACAACGCTTTCATATACGGGAAACTGAGTAACCGTGCCAATAGCGATGTTTGCCACTCACTAATATACGCTCTTTGGGGCAGTTTCCGTCTTACGAATGATAGGAACAGAAATGAAAAAGAGATATAAAAGAGTTTTTGATATGCAGACAGTGTTTATGTTGTTATGACGGCCATTGCGTGATCATTTCCCATTTGTCACACGTGACAAAAGTATTGTGTTCCCAGCTGCTGAGGTGCTGGTCAGCCGTGTCCAGGTGTCCTGGTCGTTGTTGCCTGCCAACCACAGTGTCTGGGGCCACTCCCCTCCCGCCACCCTCATCCGGACATCACCCATCCTGACAGGTTTAAACGCTGGCGTGCCATTTAAAAGGTGCCGTGCTGGCTCCCAGCCTTTGAGACATGTAAAAGTTCGTCCACAGTGTTACTCAGTCTTTTTCTGTGTTGTTGTGGTGTATGAAGGTCATCGTATTCTTTCGTTTGCCACGTTCTTTTCTCATGTCACATTCCTTTGCTTGCCAAAATATCTAATCATTCTTAAAATACCAGAGAAAAAACTCTCTCTCTCTCTCTCTTTCTCCCTCATCAAGTCTTTCTATTAACAGTTCTCTCCACCGAGATCATCCTGTCCCTCAGTCGAGTGTGAACTCTCTTGACCTATGACTCCAGCCCCCTCAAATCTTAACATGACCCCTCCTCACCAGCTTACGCTCACGCTCGACCTGTCCTCACACTTGAGCACAAGCTGGACACTGAAGGAGGTCCTTCAGGCTTATGTGTGACCGGATACACTCATCACACTAAAGGTCACGCTCTTTCTTGTTCTTGACCTTCACGCTTAAGGTCAGTCTCTCTCTTGTGCTTGACCTTCCTCCTCAAGGTCACCCTCTCACTTGTACTTGACCTTCATGCTCAAGGTTACAGTTTCACCTTTTTTGGCTTTCATGCTCAAGGTCAACCTTTTACTTGTACTTGAATTTCCTGGTCAAGATCAGACACTCACTCGACTCCACCTTAGCCTTTTATGATCAAGTATGAAGAGCATTATAAAAGAAGTCGTGATGTGGCAGACGAGAGACAGGCCGTAGTGTAGTGAAGAAGCATAAGGGCTTAACCTTGTGTGGTTAATGGTGTGTTCTGTGTAGTGTGCAGTGTGTGGTGTCCACAAACTCGTAGCCTGTAGCGTGTACTGTAGTATGTTACAGTGTGTTCTACAGAGAAACTTTTTACTTATAATGTGTATTATAGAGTCTTATATACAGGAACTTCTAGTGTGTGGTATCCAGGAAAGTGTATGCTATAGCGTGACAACGTAGAGTGTAGTGAATATTATCTAAGGACCGTTATAAGGAGGGTAGTGTGTCTAGGTTGTAGAATTGTAGTGAGTGATATTCATGTACAACCAGTATATGTATGCTTTCGTATGTAGAGTGTAGTGTGTATTGTGGTGTGCAAAAGAACTGTAATCTGGAGTGTATAGCGTGATGCTCAGGGATTGTATTATACAGTGCGTAGCTAAGATTGGTAGAGCAAGTGGGTCTTGCAGATGTGTGTCTGTGTGTATAATTACCTATTTGTACTGTCCGGGTAGGGAGTTTGCACTCGTGGGGCCCCATCTCTTGAACATTCTCTGTTGCCATACAACTTTTGAAACTTCTGTATGCTCTGCACGTCCACAGTCGTAAGATTCAACTAATTGCATTACTCCGCTTCCCTAACACAAATTACAACACCTTTTTGTTCTGTCCTTGTATCTCTCGAAAACAGTGTGAGTGTGTGTCAATACCTATTTGTAATTGAGTAATTGCAATGTAATTGGAAGAAGGTCCTTACTCGTAGAGCCCCATTTCCTGAACTTTCTCCATTATCACAACTTTTTAAACTTCTGTGTATTGTCCACATTTACAGTTACTTCACTCGGTTTGTTATGTTCATTCCTCAACTCTCATACGATGACATGACTTTTTTCATTCTTTTAAGTATTTACACTTAATTTCACGTTAAAGTCATCTGAGTTGTTCTATCCACACATTTCAGAAAGCTCCTTGGTAGCACCGGACTCTTTCATAGAAATAGGTCTTTAGGTCATAATTCATAATCAAAGAAAATGAATAATGTCCCCGATTTTTAAGCTTGTCTCGATGTTTTTCCAAGCAGTTCATCATATGGAGATGGTCATTAAGCAAGCCAACCCGGAAGGCCCGCTTCATCGAGCTTCACTCCAAGCTAACTGTATAACTTCTCACAGTCTGTCTTAACTGTCGTTCCTTAGGAACTCTTTGGCTGTGTCAGTCCGTCACGCCACGAACAAGACACGCTCACTGATTACAGCTCACTGACTTAGAAATAATCATCTCGGTTTTCAGTTATCACCCGGAGCCACAGATTGTGTAATTACTCCTATTCTTAGTTACATATTAGTAATCACCTGTCTGAACTATAGGGCGTTAGATTGATAACAACACTTGTGTCAAAGAACAGGCGGGAGATTAGATGTGTTTCTAGAAATACACGTAAGGAATACGCCGAGTCCAAATGTGAGGCATCAGAGGGGACCATGGCGATATGGCTCCTCCTTCCCCAGGTAGAGAATGCAAATTCGCCCCCAGGAAATGGCCTCCGTAACATACGTACTTACTCCGACACAGGCTCCTGGGGTCTAGACTGGCGGAAACAGCCGACGTGCGCTTGTATCAGCATTCACTTACCATATTCATAGATTGCCGGGATTGGAATCAATAATTTGCAGCCTGCAGTTTTGTGGATTCTTTCCTCGTTGTTGCGGACACCCGAGGGAGTGTGGGACGGCGCCGCTCTGTTTGTTTACAGTTAGGATGTAGAAAGTCTTGCGCTGGTGAGATTCTTCGCTAGATGCGGGCAGAGTGGGCGACCACAAGAGAAATGGTGAATATATTCGTTGTTCGAAATTTTAATTGAAATAAGGCTAATGGATCTGCATGACAAAGTCAGTGTCGTGCGTTATTGATACATGGTGAGAGTGGCTGTGATATTAAACACTTGAATGTGTATAAAAAGATTTTCCGTTTAGTGGTCATTTCTTGACACTGACGGTTCTTAATGACCCTGGCATTTGATAAGCTAACCGACCAACCAGCCACCCAATAGGCAGGCAAGGAGAAGCCACAGTACATCAGAAAAGGAAGAAGAAAAAGATCAATAATATGTGAATTATGTTTCTGAAAAGGGTCATTATGTTAGCCTTGTCCTGAATGTCATGTGCGAATATCCTGTGCTATGACGCATACCTTGATGCCTGGGTCGCAGCGTTGAATACTCTGAGATATTTACTTAGAATCCCCTTCGTTTAGCCATCACGTTTAGAGTAATTTTGCTGTCTAGGGAGCTCTGGTGGATCTAGCTTCAGGCTTTGTAGGGTCTATAGCTTGGGTTCTGAGGGCTAGGGTCTGTAGCGTAGGTTCATGTGGGCTAGCTTCAAGCCTGGTGGGCGCTATAGTGTGGGTTTAATGTGGCTGGCTTCAGGCCTGTTGGGGTCTCTAGTGTAAGGTGTGGGAGCTAGGGCCTAGAGTGTGGGTCCTGGGGTCTAGCTTCAGGCTTGGACGCTTTACCACTTGAGAGGATATCAAAGACTCTGGATTTCTTTTTTGGCAAGTATAAGGAAAGATTCCTTTGATGGACAGAACATCACATAAGTGGATGGAAATAATGGACTCATGTCAGAGGAGCCTTCTCAAAATGGGTTAGGTAGGTAACCCGTTGGCGTGCCGTAGGTCTCAGCCCTACGACCATTGTTCATCTTGATTCAATGTGAGTATCTTGCCAGAATGTGTTTGCAGGTGATGCCGGGGTCATGACGGAAGTAGACGTTGAAGAGGAATGCATAGCCTTATAGGGGATCCAAAGAGACACCAAAGTTTGACGAAATTCTGCCCGAGTAAATGACACAATAATGAGGATGGGACACAGTGAAAAAGGCTTCAGTACAAATGTTAACAAGCAGGAATCTGTCTGTGAGAGTCACTCGCGAGTCGACATTGTACAGTACCTGTCGCCAAAACCCAGTGCGTAAACGACCTTTACATATTGATATATGATATACCACGATGAATCACATGCTCCTATATCCTCCATGATATATCATATTCTAAAATATAACTTACACTGGGCCATTCAACTTCTCCATCCTCAGAGGCTTACTGTTTGAAAAGTTTATTTTGAGATTTAATGTTGGCTGGAGTGTTGGAGGTCGCCAGGGGTGAGGAGGGTTGGAGGAGAAGTGTTGGCGGGAGTGTTGGAGGTCGCCAGGGGTGAGGATTGTTAAAGGAATGATGGAGAGGGAACGACACCCTCATGTCTTGCATGCTGGTCACTTGGTAAATTGGTTGACCTCTGGCATTGTCTAAGATCTTTCTCAAAGTGTGGATGTTCGTTTTTACCGAACTCACTCAGCTTCATTGTGTGTTGTGTGTGTGTATATGTGTGTGCGTGTGTGTGTGTGTGTGTGTGTGTGTGTGTGTGTGTGTGTGTGTGTGTGTGTGTGTGTGTGTGTGTGTGTGTGTGTGATTACTTATTTATACTGTACAGGGAGGGAGTTATACACTTGTGGGTCTCCATTTATTTTATGTTGAAGGCTCCAGTTACGGACAAAAGTCCACATCAAGGCTTGGCCCCACTTGATGTATAGAGAGAATTATGAAACGGAAAAAGAAAAGGCAAGGGAAAATATTTATGAATATTATTGGAAGTGAAAGACCTGTCTTTTGACTCATACAGCATTTCGGTCTATTTAGTATGCTGTCAGCATTTATAGTTTCATTTCCTAATCATCCAGTACACATAGACTATAAAAGTACTCCTTTACATCTTCTCGAGCAGGTTTTCTCAATTAATTCCATTCTGTAGCCTCTGGTCATTCAGTCTGTTTCTAAGGTCTGTTCACCATTGACATCAACGGATTGGTTTTCAAACTCAGACTCTAATCAGTTCACTCGTAACTCTTCTCTTTTCCAAGGTAGATAAATCTATGGCCTTTCACTGTATCTCTCTTAATTCTCGTTTCATCCTTGTTGCTCTTCTCTCATTACGCTTCTCTATTAGTCTTTTGCGTTTATCATTTTGAATACTTAATCATTCGATTACCCCAGGACTCCTTTTAGAAAGGATCGTGATGTTCTGGAGCTCCAAGGCCGCGCGCTACGCTCAGTAGCAGGGAGTAGATGGACTTCTTTGAAACGGGAAGTTCTTTGACGGAATTGTACGTACAAGGTACATCGTCAACTGACGGCGGTACAGCCTCGCCAGAGGGTCACTTTTTCACTCGCGGTATCGCTTCAGTCAGGCCAAGTCCGGTAATAACTTTTTCCTCATTGCATGCGGAGACCAAGCCTGAGAATCGTGGTCTAGTTTTGGACCAGTATGATATGTGTGGCTAATTACTTCCTTATTCGTGTACTGCATTGTGATTCTAGTACTTTCCAGCAGACGGTTTCTTTCATACAGTTCTCCTAGTGTATGGCTATGGCTTCATGTTAGGTCTCTCTCTCTCTCTCTCTCTCTCTCTCTCTCTCTCTCTCTCTCTCTCTCTCTCTCCTCCACACACACACACACACACACACACACACACACACACACACACACACACATACTCACTCACACACATTCCTGGGTCTCATTTTCTGCTTGATAACATTTCCTATACAGGCCTTCTTTCCCTGTGTCTCATCCTCATTACTTTACATTCATCGGGGTTGAATTTCATCAATTATATAACAGACCAACTTCGGATATTGCTTATATCCCCTTGTAAGCTGATGCAGATCCTCTTCTCTCCTTACTTCCCTCGTGCACGACTTCGGCATCATCCGCAAACATCTTCACTTGTAAGTCTGAGTCCTTCCGGCAAGTGATATACAACAGTTGAATAATTCCCTCCTGGTCGAACCCCATTGCATGCCAGTAGTGCCCACATCCCACGTCGAGAAGTCTCCCCTAATATTAGTCTTTTGTTCCCTTACACTAAGGTCGGTTTCTAATCCACTGAAGGAGATTCCCCTTTAATCTTGCCCGAAAATTCAGCTTCTTTACAAGTCGTGTGTGTAGCACTGTGTCAGAGGGTCTCTGGCAGTCCGGATACAGGCAGTCCAACCACTCTTCCTCATAGCAGCTTCTTCATTTTGTATTTATCAGAGAGATATGTAGACAGATAGAGAGAAAGTGTGTGACAAAGACAGAGAAGAAAGAGATAGAAGCAATACCGCGGCGGGAGGAAGGGAAGAGTTACAGCAGTAGGGGAGTTAAGAGGGTGAAAAGCATTCTGATTCCACTCTGGCCACGAGAGACGAGGAAGAAGACTCACCCCTCGAACCGTGTGTGAACAGCGCTCCTTAATGGGGCGTGGGAGGCGCTTATAGAGAGGAAACAGCTGCTCAAAGGGGGGGAGGGGGGAATGGTGGCATCTATAAGACACTCCCCAGATTTTAGGAAGCAGACTGTAATCTTCGTTACGTGGAGTTTCCGATACAGAGAGTAGAGTTTGGTAATGCCGGGGATGTTTATCTTACTGCAGGACTGAATTGAGGCGTGTTGAGATATGGCAGGAGGGAAGCGTTTGAGATTTTTAAGATAGTTTTTAAAGTAGAAACTACGTCTGTGTATTGTTGGGTTTAACCATATTAACTACTCCAAAGTGGAGGATGCTGCAGAAATCGGAACTAAGAGAAGGATGTGTGTGTACTGCAGGACACAGTGATTACTGGGGTGAGTTGGAGGATGAAGAGTGAGTTGAAGGATGAGTGAATAGGGTTAACGGGTTGAAGAAAGAAGAAGATCGTGTATGGAGAGATCAAAGATTGTGGGGGATAGGAGAGAACACTGAGGAACACCAGCGTTGACGGGATGAAAGAGAGGGAAGGCTCTTCCTCCATGGGCACCGCGATGGAGCGACTGGAAGGAAGCAATGCGCTAGAGAACAGAGGCAAGCGGGAATGCTAGAGGGAAGAAGTTTAGTAAGAAGAGATTTTTGTCAAGCCTGTCAGATGTTTTTTTGATGCTGAGGAGTGCGTGGAAAAATAACATACACCAGAGTTTCCTAAGAGGTATGAACCAGACGAGGGTAATACAAAGAAAAATCTTGCACCGCGAGAGCCGTATTGGTGATCTGAAAGACGAGGAAATAGAATTTTAAATGAGGAGAGTTTCGAAGGCATCAGAGATAGTAGCAGGATTGATAGCTTCATTTAGTTAGAATAGGTTCAAATGGTCTCTGGTTCAACTGAGACATGACTGGGTCTTTAGAAAGAGGCGAGATAGACGAGCAAAGACCGGAGATGGTCGGGAAACATACATTTACTTAAGAGATGAAGAGGGACTTTATCCAGCCCTTACGTCTAGCATGAATATGTGTTTTCGAAAGATGGGTAAAAAATTCATGCTTATATTCTTTCCTTAGATAAAAACTACCCATTTACAATTTTCATTATCCATTAACTGAATCATCAAGTCCATATACTTCTAATCTCCTCCAGCTATCACATCACGTATCCGAAATGTTACAACAACCACCTAATCCTCAACCCAGTTTAACCCACAGATAAATGACCCCACTTTTCCTCTTGCCCACTTCCCCTGACCCGCTCTGGAGTCACTATGAATTGAGTTTGCCATTTAAAAATGACCCGAGTTTCAAGGATCATTATCGCTCTCCTTTGCCTAATTCACGTTAATGGCCGACTTCGCTAATCGGCCTCCTTTTCACTTGTATCGCCTTTGGATATCCATTTTTCTGATTAGATATTTAAGTTACTCGTAGGTAAGGAGGGGTCGAAGATTAAAGATACGATGATCTCGTATGAGTTCTCAGAGGCTGTAAGAACTGGACGCTCCTCCAGCGCCGATTTGTCTCTTATCGTTCATCGTTGTGGTGAGGTGACTGAGTGGAAACCATGGCTCTCTCACGTCTGTTATCGTGTCGGTATGCAAATCTCGCCCGACAGCCTTTTTGTATTGCCTTGTCTCGACTGACTTACAGGAAAGTGTGTTGGGAACTGGATTTTCCCTTTTGACAGCAAAGGAAATTATTTTCTAATAATAGTCGTTCACTTTCTGTAACTTGCTGCTCAGAATTAATGCTAAAGAAAATTAGAACATTTCTTCATTATACTTTCATTGTCTTTATAAGGAAATTCATTTCCTTGAAACAATTTTCTTATTTTTAAATACTTTGGGTCGAGGGTATGGGTTCGAGTCGGAGTTTTTGCAGTCTGTTCACAGTCACCCTAGCTGTTCATCCTCCCCTTGGGGTTGGTCGATAAACTTGGTATCTGGGTTAGGCTGGAGCAATATATATATATGTATATATATATATATATATATATATATATATATATATATATATATTTTTTTTTTTTTTTTTTTT
>JAYMFT010246483.1:0-10970 GCA_038088735.1 Panulirus argus
ATCCTCTGTTCTTAACGCTACCTCGCTAACGCGGGAAACAGCGAATATGTATGAAAAAAAAAAATATATATATATATTAATAGGGATGCCAATGAGGAATTTACTCTTTGCATGTTGTTTCTGCACCTCTCTCCCCTTCGAGATTTATAACAACAAAATTGTAGTGATACATTTATGCATTCCTTTCAGTTTTTGCAAACAAAAGATATAATACAAGTATGATCAGCATATGTCAGAGAGATTCTCCATGCAGTCACCTATGTCTCATCATTCCTGGAGGTCACAAGTGTGCATGTCCTGACAACAAAGGTGTCAAAAACACGTACCCCATTTGTAATGCTCGTAAGTATTGTTTACTTTTATCAGCCGGCTCTTTGCTTATATTTCAATGTCTGTTAGAAGGTTCATCAGATTTGAAATTTATATAGTTTTCATATTTTGAAAGTTTTCTGTTGAATATTTTGTGCTATGAATTGTATTTGAATAGTTGAATTTAATATATTTTAAACAGAGATACTTTAATCTTTATTTTGATGCTGAAATACTGCAAAGTTGATTGAAAGATTTAGTTTTTCATAAAAATGTTTTTAAATTTTTGATAATTGGAGATTTAATGATACTACTAATGTCCTTGATTTCCAGTAATGTTTTGCCTTTGATAAATCAGTATGCCCCACATTTTCAGCAATTGAGACCGTAAAACCCAAACCCCTTGGTTGTGATTGTCTGAATGGAGGTTTCTGCACCCTGAATAATTCTAATGTCCTGCGTTGTGATTGTGAGGAAGGCTACTCAGGGAAACTTTGTGAAACTTATGTAGCACGTAGCTACATTTCACGAGAGCCCTGGTCACCAGCCACAGTAATCATACCAATAGTGTTAATCATATTGGTGTTAGGAGCTCTAGCAGCTCTGTATGTTTTCTTCAATCGTCGGCACATGTAAGTTTTCAGATACCACTTTATAAATAATTTCAAACTTATTTTGAATCTCCCACATCATGTCTACATATGTGGTAAGCTTACTATTCCAAAATCAGAATTTTTTTTATATTTTAATTAGTGGCTAATGTTCATCATATCACTGAGCTTCCTGAGCTGAGGATCGTAAGCTTACTACTCCAAATTCAAAATTTTTTTTGTAATATTTTAATTAGTGGCTAAAGTTCATCATATCACTGGGCTTCCTGAGCTGAGGAAAGATCTCCATAGCTTAAGTTATTGTTTACCATAGACACACATGGTAGGAAGGTAGCAGTTGATAGACAGCCACCAAACAGAGGTATATAACCAGTACTACCTGCCAGGGTATTGGTAGGGTTAGTGATGACTGTATAGTGTGCTAGTACTTCAGTTGTTGTCAAGTTGCATTCCTTCCTCTGACCCAGGTAGTTGTCTTTTCTTTCTGCTTCTCCCACATATGGACTACTAGTATTCTATCCACAAACATACAGTCTCTCAATGTCACTCAATATTTGACAACACTGAACTCACACAACTCATTCTTCAGAACTCTAGATTTTTTTTTCTGTGAGTGCCATCCACAGTCATCCTTTCTTTTTAGAAATTCAGCTGCTGAACCATTCGCTCCAGCTGCCTTGCCACATTCCATCTTTTGCAAGGTTTACTCCACCTCTTCTCTCTTCATTGTTTCATCTAACAATGATGCTCTCACTTCGTAAACCTACGTGACCTGAACAACCTACATCTACCACCTTATCATCTAACACATTCGACAGTCCTTCAGAATACTCAAAAAATCTTGTGCCTCTTACCACTTCCTTATATGCTCCCATCACTGATATTCCCGTATGATCTCTTGTTTTTCTCACACTATTAACCTCCTTCCAAATCATCTTATTCTCCTCAAAGTTTACTGATACTCACTGACCACAACTCTCATTTGTCCTCTTTATCAGCCCTGCCCCTATCTCTAACACTAATAATAAGCAATCCTTCCCTGTAAGTACTGCCCATACACCTCTTTTCTCTTTCACAAGGAACTTATATCTTCATCCCACTAGTCACTACCCTTTCCCACTTTCCACGTGCCAGCATTGCTTCTTTAAATATCTTCAATTCGTCATCCATTCATGTATACAAAAAAAGAAAAAAATAGAAAATACCTAAAGATGGCTGTGCATTGGTAAGATATCTTGACTATGCTTGTTTTACTGTAAGTTGGTGAAGAAGCCATGCCCCTCCTCTATAACTAAGGTTGCTGATTGATTCATATAAAATGTTCGTGTCTATCCATTTATTCACACATTGTTCACATTTTATAATCAGACCTGATCTTCAGTATGATACTGTTAAAACTTGGGAACAAAAATTTAAATAATTTTAAGGCATTAGCACTTTAGAGAGGATGATAAAAACATTAAATACATCACAAACGGTTGAAGTCAAGGAGAACATCGTTTTCGAACGAAGCCTATTCATTATTTCTATGTTATGTAGCAAATATAAAGTGCTAATTTAAATTTTTATGTTCCCAATTTTTAAAATTATTATACATAAGAACAGATCTGATTTTAAATTGTGAACACAATATGAATAAATTGATATCAACATGAACAATGTATATTAACCAATCATCTACTTTAGCTATGGAAGAGGAGTGTGGCTTCTTCACCAACTTAACTTTAGGTGACTATAGTGTGCTTCCACCTCAAGTTTCTTTTATTTTTACCTGGATAGGTTGAGAACACTATCACTTATTTCTTCTTATTCTTGCGTGATTTTCTCTCACTACAAAAGAGAAACTGTTATTTTGTTACTTTACTGTTTTGGTATTAAAGATATATTTTTGTGTTTAGGATACCACTCTAGTAAGAGCGCTAAGACAAAATAATTGTATCTTCTTTGGCTGGCTCCAAATCTTTTCTGATATATCAAAAACGATATATCAGCTCATCTGAACACAATTCAATCAATTTTGATCACATACACTGTGTTATTTTGGTATATTTCAGCTGCTTTTGTCATACAGTGTTCTAGGTTTTTGTCACACTTGATCTGCTTCAGCTGTATTCTCTTACATTATTGTAAATATGTAGATGATTATTAATTCATTCATAAGATAAGAACTTTCTGAAGACAATTTTTGTTACAAAATATTTAATGAAGATTACAGTATAATGGATCATTTCATCAATTACAATTTGAATGCTTTGAATGAATATGATCAGTAACTTTCAGGTGGATGTAAGACCTCCATCTATTGCACCTATTTTTTCCAATGATTTTGTGAATATGTAGATGATTATAAATTCATGCAATAAGTAATAACTTACTGAAGAGAATTATGTACAAGAACTATATAACAAACACAATTTACTCCATTTTATCAACTATATGTTGAATGTATTGAACCAAAGGGATGTGCATGACCCAAGCTGACCATGAAAAAGTGAGAAAATCATGGTTTACTTTTTTTTACTTAAGTTTTGGAGACCAAATTTTGAATTTTTAATTTTACAAGTTTTACTTGTATTATAATCTAAGTTTTATTGTGAACTTCAGAACAGTGAAGGGTCGTGGCCTTCCTGGTTCAAGCGTGGTTTTCAGACAAGGTACTAATGTTGAGATTGGACCACCAGCATTTATGGCACCAGCAGAGGGGGCAAATGGGGTAAGTTTTCACATATTGCACTAGAACTATTAGTGCTTCCAGTTTATAATAATCAAGTATGGTTTTGTCATACATATTCAAACCCTTTTGGTGCTAGTACATTAGGTACTGATACTTTTTTCAAAATTATAAGAATTTTTTTTTAATCTCCTAAAAGCCAAAAGATACAATAAGTGACATTACCCTGCCAGGGCCATGTAAAATTAATTTCAATGAGGCTTCAGTGATATATCTGGCATTCACTTTAGTGCATGAGATTTATAAATGAAAATGTATCTGCTGGACTTCATGTTAGTAAAGGGAGCTACCCACTACTCTTGTGGCTCATTGTTATGAATCCCCTCATATTTACAAAGCTGTTTAATGGAAAATAGTTAATTTACTACATATTAGACAAATCTTCTGGCTATTACTAAGAAATTAGGGATCATTTCCTAATGTTCTGAATATATGAAAGTACAGTGTTATTCAAAAAGATTGGGCCTAATGGCATTTATATTTTCCCTAGTTTGCACTGTTAAGATACTACTAGAGGTGATGTTTAATTGGGGAAGGGGTAGATTAGATTGGAGATGGAAGGATGGTGTGAAAAAGATTTTGAGTGATCATGGCCTGAACATGTGGGAGGGTGAAAGGCATGCATGGAATGGAGTAATTTGGAACAATATGGTATACTGGGGTCAACGTGCTGTCTTGGACTGAACCAGGGCATGTGAAGCGTCTGGGGTAAACCATGGAAAGGTCTGTGGGGCTTGGATGTGGATAGGGAGCTGTGGTTTCAGTGCATTACACATGGCAGCTAGAGACTGAATGTGAGCGAATGTGGCCGTTTCGTCTGTCTCCTGGCGCTACCTCGCTTGCGCTGTGGGTGGCGATGCTATTTCCTGTGGGGTGGGGTGGCATCAGGAATGGATGGAGGCGAGCAAGTGTGAATACGTACATGTGTATATGTGTATGTGCATGTGTATGTATATATATATGTATATATGTATATGTTGGTATATATATGTTTGTACTGTGCATATATGTGCATGTATGTATATATGTGTGTATGTGTGTGTTTGTGTATATATATATATTATATATTGGATGGCACATTTTCACATAGAGTGTCTTGACAGATATTTTGAGGAAAGACAGACCTGACTAAATAATGAATCATATAGCATTTAATATTTACTGGGGTTCTTTGGCAGTTTTAGTTTACTGTAACTACCCCTCCCTGCCCCTGCGACTCCTCTCATATCCCTCTGGCTTGGCTGTAACAGAGAAGGGGCTGCCCTGTTCATGGTCTGCATATAAATCCAATATATTTGCAGTCCGTTAGAGCTCTTGAGTTACCATCGGATTGCATGAGTCACCGTAAGGCGGGAGAGTTACGTGTGCAGTGTAAAGTGAGTGTGATATAATTGAAACAGTGTGATAGAAGAGTCAGTTTGTGAGGTACGAGAGGTTTTGTGTGAAACTTGTTAATATATAAATGCGGGAGTTTGCGTGAGGAGAAGTTGAAGTGATGGCAAAATCCAGGAGGCTGGCGTGAGGTGGTGGAGTTATGCGTGAGTTAAAATGAGCCGCGAGAATCAGCGTGTGATGGGGAAGGAGCATGAGAACCAGAGATTAGTGTGGCCTGTGAAGGTAGGCGTGTGTCGTCCTTTGCCAGGCAGCATCAGCGAGGGTGTGCCACAACACCCTCTAATACATCTGTATGATAGGTGTCGGTGAATATGTGCACGAATATATATATATATATATATATATATATATATATATATATATATATTCTTATCGTATACTCGACGCCTTTTCCTACCTCAGAGAGGTACCTTCTGGAACAATCGAAAAGCGCCTTCGCTCGCTCACATTCGCGCTCAAGGTATCACGTATAATGTACCGAAACCAGAGCCTTCTATCCAAATTCAGGCCCCACAGACCATCCCGCTGTTCCCCCTGACCATTTCCTATGCCCATTGACAGCGCGTCGCCCTATGTATACCATTAACGCTTCAGTTCGTTCTGTTTCAAGGACCGCCTTTCACCCCTCCTGAATGTTCAGGTCTCGGTTACTCAAAGCCTCTTTGACTCCATACTTCCGTGTCCATCTCGGTCTCCCACTCCACCTTGTTCCCTTCATTTCTGACTCGTATGTCCTCGTTATCTTCCATCCCTCATCTCTTTCGTATGTACAAAACATTTTAGCACGTCCTAGTCGACCTAAAATTAGATTGCGCTTACTACCACAACAAGACGTCATCCTTATTCCTTTCTTTTGTCGCTGAGACCCAGAGTTGCTGTGCCTTCAAGCATTCCCGTCTTTGACTTAATAGACAATGACCTCTCCTACACGCTCGTCAGTATACTCAGGACTTTAGCCCATTGTCACACTTTATGACTGTCTTCAGCATCCATGGTTCCATTCGCTCTCACGTCCACTGCCAGATACCTAAAACACTCCCCCATTCAAACTTAGACAATCCTGTCGTATCCCCCAGCTCCCTTCAGTACCATTCTTTCATCCAAATTTACTCTCAGCTTATATATTTATCGATATCTGTCTATTTGTATATACATTTTGAGGCATGAGTTATAGGATACTGTTTCGCAACAGAATTGTATTGGTAGTTGATAAATAAAGACCAAATTAGTTATGCAGATAGTGTCAAGCGAGAGTCTCAACTCGAGTTTTATAAGGAAATCATTAGATTGCATCAGCGGGTGGTATTTAAAAAAGACCAGTACAGTAGTCATGATTCGAGGTGTACGATAGAATAGTCATTACGAAATATCTAGAGATAGTGATACACTTTTGAAATTGTTTTGTCATCGAAACCTCATTTTTAATCGTAAGCATCTGTTCACAGTATGTATGTATACAACTCTGATTTGCAGGTACAGTATTTTTTCAGGCATATGCATACATGTTGTATCCATTTAAATGCAGTTTCTAACGCGCTGCTCAATTATTGAACTAGGTATGCGTTAGAAACCTATTCACTGTAGAAACACCAAGAAAGAGCAAGCATGGAAATCGGACTCGTATTTTAGATAACGTTTACATCAGCGGAATATAAAATGTGTCAGCAGTGCGTCTATAATTCTCAGTCATACCTTATAATCCAGTTTACTGTAACGTATCATTATGGCCAGCGTTATCGATTTGAACCCCCTGTGGACGCTGCTTCTGCTGAAGGAAGAGATGGTCTCAAGTCTTGAGAGTCTCTTGCTACTAGAACGTTATGTTTATTCCACAAGTAATGGTTCTTATCATATTTCTTACAAACATCAGTTTCCCCTACTCAAACCTGCTAACTCAAGAACTGAAATAGTTTATCCAGTTCAACTTTTGTTAAAACTAAACTGAAATAGTTTAATCCTGTTCAGCTTTTGTTTCATGACTTCGTTTTAAAGTTCCTGAACTTTTCCACGCCTCGGAACCGCCGTAATTTCAACACAGCAACACACCTTGCAGCTATACAATGTTCGGCCCATGAGTTTCCAACTTGTTACAAGGCATGTGCTCTATGGATTGGGATTTTGCCATCGTATTGCCAGTAGTAATCGCGAAGGAAATCTTCAACCAGTTGGTGCTAAAATATCGCAAGGACACTATTGAATAAATCGTCCGTTTTCTTTTGGGATTATCTTTTGAATATCGCCGGTAGTTGTTAAGGGGTTACCCTTTGATAGTCGACAGTAATTGTCGCCAAAAAAATAATCACCAGGAATCAGCGTAAAAGAATAAGCTTAGTGTATATCGATAACGTTCGACGTCTTAAGGTCTGCCCTCCGTTTACCATCAGCTTTCTACGTTAAGGAATGGTCTCCAAATATCGTCAGTGTTCGACGTCAAAGAGGGTGCCGTACAAATATCGTCATCATTTACAGTTACCAAGATGTTCTCTGAATATTGCTTCAATTATGGTGAAAGTCAGCTTCTTGATTATCGTTGGTAATCGTCTTCAAGGTTCCAACTCCAAATATCGCCAATAATCATGGTTAACGGACCACCCAGTAGGTGTACATAGAGACGTAGAATATTCCTCTTTGGTCTCAGATACCGAAACTGCAAATAATGTTTTAGTCTAGTTAGTGAAACTTTCGAAAAGAAAATAATGGTATGAGGACGTCAAACAATTGTAAGGTGTTCGAGAAGTATTTGATCTAAGGCCTCACTGCATTCACCATTTGTCGTTTGACCTTAAAAAAATATTGTCGGCAAGGCAGCCCACATCTCCTTAGGGGATTGGTGTACCAGTTTGTGAAAGTTTGTGAAAAGCTTACACATATTATTGCTTCCCTTTGCCTTCTTCTTGAACTTTCATCTCCGTCCTTTTAGAAGTTTGTTCACTGTTCCTTCAGTTCGCCCCCATTTATTGTGTTCTATTTATTTTTATATCATCTTCAATCTATATTCCTGTTGATCTGTATTCCTTTCATCTTGCATCTTTGTGCTGTATTCTCCCCCGTCCTCTTCCCTTTCTTTTTCATTTTTCTCTACCGTCATCTTCTCTTTCTTTTTTATCCCACTTTCCCTTTCCTTTCTTTTTTCTTCCTCGTCCTCTTTCCTTGCTTAAGTCTCCTCGCCCTCTTCCATGTCCTTTCTTTTTCTCTCCTGTGCTCTTCCCTGTGTTTCTTTTCTGTCTCCGTCCTCTTTCCTATCTTCTTCTCATCTGTCTTTGTCCCTTTCCCTCTTTTTTTTTTCTCTCCCCTGGCTTCCTCCTTTTCTTTCCATCACTGCCACATCCTCTTTCAGGAGTTGCACAAACACATCAGTACCTCATAAATAGTGTGGGACCTTACATGTGTCTCTGTGGTGTTCCGTCATCTGCTCAGTGAATACTTTACCTCACTAGCAGCTTTCTACTTTCAGATTAAGAGTCGATCTAGCGACAAGAGAGAGAGAGCGAGAAAAAATAAAAACGCTCTCTCTGGGATATATCAGAAAGAAACTCGTATGTAAATGAGCTTCGCGACGAAAACAGCCAGAGAAGTAGAAGTGGGATTCAGTAATGGCGATTAGGGAGATGGTGTGTTCCCTTATGTTATTAACAGAAAGAGAGAAAGAGGGAGGGAGGGAGAGAGAGAAGGTGGGTGAGTGAGTGAGTGGGGGACTAGTCATTTATTTCACGTAACTTATCTTCCATGTGTCTTTGATGGTGATGATGACGTAGAAACCTTTGTTGATCGTTTTGCTTAACATCAGAGATGCATTTCGACAGCACTAGGGAACTGAAGAACAGCTTGGTGATCCAAGGGTGATGACGGCAGTAACGTCACGCAAATACCGTGAGCAGGACAGTTTACATCACCTGAAATAAAGCTTGTTATCAGTAACGATGCAACTGGCATCGCAAACAATGCAGCTGCTCCTACACACGAAACACTTTGAGAGCGTTTAAACGTCAGTAACAATGCAGCTTTGATATCGGATGTAATGACAGTGCAGCTGACGGTGCTGACACGACCGCTGGAGCTGACGCCTCACATTAATACACTCGGACTATCCACTTGTGGTCTCCAGTGTCACTTGAGGCAGCCATTGGCGGGATATCAGGGGAGCTGCGGTTGGCTGCTGCTGATATTTGGAAGAACGTGACTGGCTGCTGGAATCGCCTTTGTGGCATGTTTGGAAGAGCGTGATTGGCTGCCTTTATTGTTGCTCTTGTTAGATGTCTGGGAGAAGAAATCCTTTCTCAGTTGCCCATTCTTTTTTCTCCTTTTGAACTTTTAACTCGATCAGTACTGTTGTTAAGGCCGCTTGGAGTGTGTTACCTAAAGGATTTTGATAACTTGCCTGGAATGGTGTTAGGGAAATGTGAAGAATGGGACTGGAAAGGTGGGCTTGCTGCGTGAGATGATGATAGGAGTGTGTGTGATTTGGTTTTGATTCTACTGTTTTGCCAGATATGTCAGGGAAGTTCCTACTGGTAACTGGAAAGTGTTGTAAAGTATTTAGGTGACCGGGATTTTAGCTGGTTTGGCCAGAGTTATGAGCTGTTCGAGAGGACATGATTGGGTGGTTGAACTGTATCGTGAGGTACAGAATAGGTCGTGTGATTGGTTAGGTATGAAACGCGTCGTCCAGACAGACTAACTCTGGTTTGGGCTGAGGTCGGAAGGAGACTAGAGGATGAAAGGGCATTGGGAAATTGATGGAAGATGATCATTGTAGAGAGAGAAAGAGAGAGTGAGAGAGAGGAAAATGGAAGGGAAGAAGAGGCAGTCAAGATGAAATATGGAAGAAATGTGAAACAAAAAATGGTAGAGGGAAGTAAATGGCAGTGCAAGAAGCAAGGACGGATGAAAGAGGAAAAGGAAAAGGAAAGGATAACAAAAAATAAGAAAAAATTACACAAAGAGAATTTTTAAATGTAAAAGTATGGAAAAACATGGGTGTAGTTGTAGGCTTACAAGAAAGAACGAAAATGAGAGTAGTCCGAGGGAGTTGAGGGAGAACCAGAAGAAAAAAAAAGGGAGAACTAATTGTAATGAGGGAGAATCAAGGAAAATGAGGAACCAAAGAAAATAATGGGGAACTGAGGGAAATAAAGAGGTCATCAAAGAAAATTAGGGAGAATCAGAGAGAGAGAAAAAAGAAAATGATGAATAACCAAAGAAAATGGGAGGATCGAAGGATATAGAGAGGGAGGACCAACGAAGATGAATGAGAACCTAATAAAGGCAATTAAAGAGAGATAAAGGGAGGAGAAGAAAATGAAAAAATTCAATGCAAAATAAAGGAAGTATACGGGAGATAAAAGACGCTGAGAGGAGGAGGAGGAACTAGAGAGATCAAATGACGACAAGGAATATGCGGGAGAAAGAATGGGAAAGGATAGACAGTATATATATATATATATATATATATATATATATATATATATATATATATATATATATATATATAGATTAGAGAGAGAGAGAGAGAGAGAGAGAGAGAGAAAACACGTGTACACACTTCGATCTTCTCTTTCCATTTCAGACTATCTATTCCCAATGCCACCTCTTCTTCCTCTCTTCTAGCCACCCTAATGAAAAGGAGAGAGAAAGAGAGAGTACCAGAGATAAGGGAGAAACAAGAGAAGATGAGGGCGGACGAGGGTGGGGGGGGATTGGGGTGGGGGGGGAGGTGTAAATCGTGTTGCCATGGATACTGATGCTGGTCGTGGATCAAGCAGTGGTGTTCACTAAGACGCGTATTGAACGCGGTCAGGGAGAGAGAGAGAGAGAGAGAGAGAGAGAGAGAGAGAAAGGTGGGTCGATAAGTATTCATGCTGTTAGGGCGTAGATTTATTAATGCTGATTATTGGCATTATGTCGGTTATTATTGGAATTATCTT
>JAYMFT010246494.1:0-10970 GCA_038088735.1 Panulirus argus
ACATATACACACATGTACATATTTAGACTTGCTCGCCCCCATCCACTCCTGATGCCACCCCGCCCCCCAGGGAAATATTCATACTGATTGAGGCCTTAAATTCCTCTTTTCCACTTTACTAATATGGGAAATCTGCAAACAAGTATGAAAGAAAATGAAAATATTCAAATTTATGGTACTACAAGTTCAATTTTCCCAGTGGTTGATATAGATATTGTTTACTATTTCCAAGTCATTGTATGAAAAAAATGAGACCAAATATTGATAGTATGAGTCTCTCTGATGTGTTCAGTGTGATTTTGTTATGGGAAATTCTTGAACACATACTAAGCATTCATCAACATACTGTTTTCTCCATTGTGAATTTAGCTCTTCACCGCTGGTTTCTGTGAACTTGAGCCCTTTTTTTTATTGAGGATGTGCGCAGGAGTAGATTTAGGATGATGTGATGAGAGACAGGTATGGGAGTTGTGGAAAAGATCAGATGTGAAGATTATGGTCAGACTCATGGGAGAATGGTGTAGTTAGAGGAAGATGTGGAAGGTGTGATGAAGGACAGGTGTGGAAAGTGTGTTGAGGGACAAGTGTGGAGAATGTGTCAAGGCACAAATGTGCAGGGTGTGTTGAGAGAAGTGTGATGGGTAAGTCAAAGGGACAAATGTGCAGGGTGTGTTGTGTTAAGGAGCAAGTGTGTTGATGGGTAAGTGTAGAGCGTGTGCTCATAGAAGGATTCGAATACTCACCTATGATCTCCTGGCCCCGGCTTGGGTAGCCGCTGATGGACATAGTGTGTGCATGGTCAGCCGTCACCACGATTAGTGTGTCCTGTAAGTGAGAGAAATAAGGTTACACATCCTTGCTTCTTAAACTTCAACATACATTCATGCTGCTCTCTAACTCTACCTCACAGCATTAAGACCCATGAAAGGTCAAATCCTCGAGAGGGCATTTGGTTCCCTGCCTACCCGGCAGTACCTCCTCCCCTTTGGGATGGGTCAGTGAATGAGCACCTGGTGTAAAGCTGGAGTGTATATCTGTGTATATATAAGGCTAAAACCCTGTATATATACAAGGTTGAGATGGGAGCAACACGAGTACTGAAGACAAAACTTTATTAAAGCGGTAAAACCAGGTGTACACTCTCTGTAGGGGTTCATAATCGCAAGGAGGGACAGAAAAGACAAAGGAGGAAGGAGGCTTAACCTCTTGATAAAGGATAACATTGTCTTAGAAAATAAAGATGGATGACCCACTCACCTGCATATAATGGAAAGAATTACTGCACTTGATTTGCATATTGGTGCAGACAATTTTACAATCCTGAAAAGATTTGCAGTGAATCATAACAAGTATACAACTGAAACAGTGAAGGAATAATAAGGATAAAGTTGGTTCAGGAAGCTGCAAGACATGCACTTCCTAGAGATTAGTCGAGTTCTGTTAATGGAGAACTTCACTTAGAAGTAGAATGGGAGAATTTAGATCCTCATTGAGACAGAGCCATGGAGATATGAGTTCCTAGACTGTATACAGAAAAAAGCACTGTATTGTCATGTCAGAAGCTCTCTGGGATCAGCATGATTGATGCTTAATCACTAACAGGCTGTGTTTTTACATACAGCAACATGGAGACTGAAGATATCAGGTATACTCCTTTTGAAAGGTATACGCATTTTCAAAGAGCTGTGGTGGAGGATAGAGATGTGCAAGAAGGTGAAGGAACAAATTTGAATAAGAATGCTGTCACAGTTGAAGACACTACAGCCCCTAACAATGGAATGGGATTGGGAGAAAGGTCATGGAGAGGACTGAGATTGCAAGAACAGGCATATCAGACTAGTGAAGGTTAGAGATCAAGTAAGACACATGGTACTGAAGAAATATCTCCATATATACTGGAACAGCATGAGGCTACATGAAATTTTGTTCGAAATGCCTAAGGAGGAGGATGTTGTAATGAGAATGGAAGAAGGTAAACATTGTGCCCATCATCAAAAAAGAGGGGGAATTATCACTGAGTGTAGAGCAGTCTGTTTGACGAATGTGGTCTGCAAAAATGGAGAGGATGATCTGAAAGCAAATGGATGACTACTTTCAAAGGAGAAATTACCGAAGAGAGAGAGGACATCAGTACAGGGAAAGATCATGTGAAGCAAATGTCTGAAACATGATATAGAATGAGCTGTTTTAGACAGAAGAGATGGATGAGTCGATTGTATATGTTCCAGGAGTGTCAGTAGCCATTTCATAATGTAACACACTGGAGGTAGGTAAAGAAACTAGATCTTGCATCCTCGATGGACAAAATTTTTAAAGTTGAAGGGAACTAAGGAAGCACAACACAGAAGTCAAGGATGATGAGGATTGCATCAACTTGCAAGAGGACTTAAACAAGGTCTAAATTTGGTTTGATAAATAGCTGATGAAATCTAACCCAAGTAAATGTCAAGGATGGAGAATGGGACACTTGGAAAGAAGGCCTAGATATGAATATTATCTCATAAGAGATAAACTATGAGCATCTGTGGTTGAGGTACTTATGGGTCAACATTGTACCTAGTCTATCATCAGTGTTAAGGAGACCCGATTGTCTCCTGGCAAATATTACACGTGCACACACACCCACCTGAGCAGTTCAAGTAAGCCAGATAGTAAGACAGGATGCCATACTCGCACAACCTACCTCCTGGTTAGTCATTTGGACAGCTTTCTCGACGGCCCTGTCCATGGCCACTGCCTCGTCGAGAGCCCTGTGGGCCACTGTGTCATGGTGGGCATGATCAATTCTCCCTCCTTCCACCTGCAAAGCCAAGCTGAGATCAGATGAGATCATCCTGACATGTGGGATGGCATTTTTTTTTTTATTTTATTTGCAATCAAGGATCAGGAATAGAAACCTGCTGGTTAATATTCTAAAGACACTTCACCACCAGTATTTGCATGACATTTGTTGCCATGGGAGCTGAAACCATTACCATATGGCACCATGGCGTACCTGGTGTGATGAGGGGGGAGGGATGGGGGAACACGGATGTGCTTGCTGTTCTGGGGTAAGAGGGGTTAATCATGTGTTCTTTATAAAAACAGTGGGTTGGTATTCCCCAGGGCATTGATTCAGGTGCTTATAGCGGTTAATATGGGGATGTTCTTGCGGTGATCTTGGGTAAGGCCTCGATACAATTGTGGTGCCATACTGCAACTAGGGGACAAGGGATCTCTGATGGCGGGAGGTGATGGTTGTGGTGCCGAACTGCAACCAGGGGACGAGGGATCTCTCTGGTCGCGGGAGGCGGCGGTGGTGGTGTCGAACTGCAAATAGGGGACGGTGGGATCTACAGTGGTAGTGATGATGGGCACGTTACTCACCAGCATGAAGAATCCTTTTGGCTCCTGGCTGAGGAGCCTGATGGCCGTCTCTGTCATCTCGGCAAGAGTGGGCACATTCAAATTGTTGTCCCTCTTCTCGTATTCATAGGGCATGTGGCCGTTGGCGAACAGTCCTGAGGGTACAGTGTGGCATGAGAAGGCAGTGTAATTACTCAATTGCATAGTATGGGGAGAAAGAGAGAGAGAGTGTGTGTTCTTCACTCGTTGACATGACATTAAGCAAGAAACTTACAAATTTAAGCTAGTTGGATGAGAGTAGAAAGGACCCATCTCTTCATTTCTCCAACTAGCGTAGAGCTATTTAAACGTCTGTGTATTGCCAGGGCTCCCAGTTCCATCACCTTGTTCCGTTTATCCACAACTAGTTACGGGTGCAAATCGTCAACATGCACTTTAAGATAGCGTAGGATGTTATCCTAATTAGACAGCTGGGGGGGGGGGAGTGACTGTGAATGTATCAAGTTGGTGACAGACGAGAAGGGATCGTGTCCGTGTGAAGGATCAAAAGAGTCGGGAAGGAAGGGATGCTGTACAACTGAATGTGATCGATAGTGTCGAAGGTAATTCTCTCGATTTACAAAGGAGGTTTTGACTGAAGATCCTAAATGAGGTGAGGATTTCCAGGGCCCCATCCCTTTTAAGTCACTTCGTATGGCACACAGGACGTGTGTGTGTGTGGAGTATTCATTTCTCCCCATTTCTAAAGAATGGCCTCATAATTTGTGGATTCCTTCGTCCTCCCCTCCCATCCTAAGACTCGATTATAAACTTGCTGTGGTGACAGCTAGGCCTCCAAGCTCGGAATCACCTAAAAGGCATCATTTCCTCAACCTCCTCAAGCTCTACAGTGGAGTCCCACGGGGTTGCACTCCTTTCTCCAACCCTCTCTTAATCTCGCCCCCAAAACGAACTTGTGTTGGCGTCACTCACCAAGGAGGAACTCTGTGTTTTGGGTGTCCACTTTGCGCAGCTCCGTCCTGCTCCTGACGAACTCCCACTTAACGTTGGCCCTGGTCTTCTTCTCCTGCCAGAGATTGACGAGATTCTTGCTATCATTTCTCTGGCAGCTGCCCCACTGGGTGTCCACAGGGTCTGTCGGCGTCCCCTGGGCGTTGGCGTCAAAGTTTTGGTAGCCGCCTCCCATCACCACCTTGAAAATAACATTTTGTTGTGTGTTACGTTTCGTAGTCGTTTTTCCGTCGCCAGTAAATTCACTGTAATTGCTTTAGCCAGGCCGGCATGAGCGGTAACTACAAGCAAACCACTCACGTTAATGGACATGCCTGGCTCCTCTTCCACCAGCTGGCGGGCAATGTCGAGCACATGAGGACATCTTTGTTTATCCTCGGGGCTGATGGCGCCGTCGCACTCCCAGTCGCGGTCGGCGACGTGGGCGTAGGTGGCCGCTGGGGTGGCGTGCGTTACCCTAGTGGACGTTACCACACCTGCGGTTAAAATGGTCGTAGAGGTTAAATGTCAGGTATCGTTAAAAAAGAAAATAATGTGGTTATCGTTAAAGGCCACTACCCCTCCCACCAACAGAGATTATCTTTAGTTCCAGGATATGTTAAGTTCAAGGGTTGGTTATCAATGGCTTGAAAATCACTATACCTGCTATTAAAATCGCCCTAGAGGTTAAATATCAGCTATCGTTAAAAAAGGAAGTTGTAGTTATCGTTAAAGACCCTCCCCTCCCCCCATCCAAGTTTGTGTGACATTATTTTAACATTTAAAAATCACAGCACCTCCATTGCTGCAAGTAATCTGGGGTTAAATAACGGCTGTTGTTAGAAAACATGGTTAAAGCTACTACGATGAAAGTCTTATGTAAAGTTCAAGGCTATGTGTTATCTATGACTCGGAAAAATCACCTTGATTTTAGGGAGATTTTAAGGGATTTGTGATGTGAAGTCACCAGAACATTAATGGCGTCTTTGGCTGAGTTGAACACCCGGATTGGATTAAATAATCGATAAATGGCGTGTGGAATGACCTGTAACTTTATGGAACAGAGAGCAGTTATGGTTTACCTGTTTTCTGTGGGAAGATGGCGTGTTATATAGACAGTAGAGTATATATGATAGTATTTTATGTAATAGATGTCGTGTTATATAGGTGCTGTGTTATATAAGATGTTATGTAGATTGCATGTTATATAGATGATATTCTATATAAATAGTACGTTATATAAAAGTATTACATGTCATATAGATGGTATTTATATAAAAGATATGTAATATAGGGAGGAAATGGATATAAATGATGTTTTTGAAAAAGAAAAATGGGTAGTTTGAGATTCGTTGTTATGCAGGGGATATAGAGGGTTGTATATTTTCCCACTAGATGTCTCTACTAGTTATCTTAGCTTAATTCAAGGTTGAGTAGTTTAGAAAATGAAAGTAGGATGAGTTTGAGAAAGAAATTTCAGTTTTCAATATTTTCAAAAGGAAATGTATTAATGAATGATATATACATTAATCGATATTCCACAGATTGTTTAAAATGAATGAGAAGTGATATGTTTGCAATATAAAGTCTCGAGTATGCAAATTGAGATGAAGAGAACGACAGACGACGCCATCGCGAGGGTCAGCGCCATCTATTAATGAGATCACACGGTATGTGGCTGCAAACAGCGAGTTACCGATCTGCAACTAAAAGAGGGAAGGAGGTGGACGGTAGGCATTAACTGAACAGAGAATGAAATATGTCTATTTCGGTGTGTTGGGCAGTAGAGATGATTAATGTATGTGTGGGAGAACTCCTGACTTATGGTGACGATTCTAGTTCTTACTTGCTGACCATCAGTCATTCACGGGGTTCGAATCCTAGATACGGACCCACACCCAAGCCAGGTGCCCGTCCCTCTGTCTGGAATGAACACCTGGCTCTCAGGCTTGAGCTTTTGGATTATATTATGGCGTTCCCCCATTACCTGTTCTCTTGCCAGCCTGCTGAGCCCATTTTACGATGGAAAAAATCTTATTTTCCTCGTTGACGGAGCTACAGTCCTTGTACACGACGGAGCCATCGACGCCGATGGTCTTGTACTTGGTCTTGACGCCCGTAAGATAAGCTGTGGCGGTGCTGGCGCTGTCCGACACCTGCTTGTCTACGTTGTACGTCTGGCAGGGGGGGAAGAGACATATTGTACATTAGAGATTGCACGAAAAAGTATAGAATTTCATATAAATGATATATAAAGTGTATACTTACCTTGAAATTTATAGCAATATTACATTTCAAGTAGAAGAACTAGATATATATATAAACTCCTCATAACTAATTATTTTCAGAAATTCATCGTGAAATGAATGATCATAGACTGCCGAAATAAACAGATTTCTAGATTAGCAATTAATTTTCTGTCAATGGAGTTTTATATTGACTTCCTCTAGTGTCATTCGTGTTAATGGGGTCGCATGGTACTGGGGGAACGGGGCATCGCATGATTACTGGGGTAACAGATCCGAACCATCTTTGAGGCGGCTGAAAAAATGACGAACGCCATATTGGCAACACCAGATACTCAAATCCAGTCCATAATTATTCAACATTTCTCCATTATTTGAAATTGAATGTACTTGGGGGGAGGGGGGTTCATACACTGGGGGCTTCTCCTGGGGCAGTAAAAGTAGGTATATTTAGGTCGTCTGGCTTGGCATAGAAAAGCTAAGCTTCGGGCGGGCAATACCGAAATCCGAATTTTAAAGCAGGCTGTTTGTTTCCAGTTTGTCGTGGCGCGACAAATCGGAGTGCCAAATTTACCACCAGGTTGCTAATCTTTCAACACCATAAAGACAGATTATCCCCGGCTGGTTCCATACGACTCGGGAACTCCACCATACTTCCTCCTGACAAGAGTGTTGGAAGTGATACCCGGGAACCATCTTTTACACCCTCTGTGTCAGTTGGTTGTAGACAGTGCCATCTTTTTGGTCTTGGTCTGTCTCACTGACACTAAACGACCGGGATTTATATGTTTTTCCTTATATTTACTTCCAAATTCTCTTAAATTCGTCTTCACATTTCTACCCTTTTTCTTCCTTGAGAACTATTTTCTCTCTCTCTCTCTCTCTCTCTCTCTCTCTCTCTCGTTTCCCCATCCCATTTGCTCACTCAAGGTTCTTATGTCGAATGTGACCTCAATCCATTACGGGAAAATTGGTCATGAAATAGGAATCGAGCCAATTACTACTACCGGGACCCAATTGGTTGGCAACTGCGCGTCCCGTTGCTGTTGCCATCACGAGTTCCCTCCTTCCTGTCCCAAGTTATGTAAGCGTATTATTGCCTTTTTGTGCTTACAGGGAGGGAGATTTACGCTCGTGGGGGCCCGGAATTTCAGCCTTGGTTTAATGCCGCAAATAACCTTCGGAATTTGCCAATGGTTGTTGCATTTACCTCCTCTATGCTTGGGTCGCCCCGCCAAAGTTCCAGTTCTGCCATCTTGTTCTGAGCTCTTGACTTCAGCTGTTCTGTGTTAATGTCGTCAAAGCTTCTTAGAAATTCATTTGTAGTGGCAATGTCTATACTCAATCTTATTTCTTTCCGTTTGGTTCGATTGATGGCGTCCATTCTCTCTTCATCCCTCATTGTACGTGGGTCTGGTTTATTTAATGTCTTTATTCCAATATATATATGCATACACTCACACAACCGAGCCCTAAGCCATTTATCGACCAACCACAAAGGTAGGATGAACAGCTAGGGTGGCTGTGAGGCGACTGCCTAGTCCAAGTTTCGAACCCGGGCTATTATTTTATAGCTAGCGATGCGAACCACTACACCACGTGTGTATAAGATTACTTGTCTACTTATAACAATCTAAAGCGAATTTTTTTTGGGGGATAAAGCCTAGTTTATAACAATCTAAAGCGAATTTTGGGGGGATAAAGTCTAGTACTAACAATCCACTGGGCAACCAATAAGATAAATGGGCGCTAATCAGTAGGGCCCCTGAGAGAGGGGGTGGTGCAGGGGGGTACATCGTCCCCGAGCCCCGGAGGGGTCCCCGAAAGGGAGCCCGGGAATTTCCTAGGATCTCAGAAAATCCACAGAGCGGCGTTCCATTCTTTCCACCCCTTCTCTCTCATCTTCCATACCCTTTTTGGCCTCAAAGCTCATGGCATAAAACCGTGGTGGATCAAACAGGATGGCTAATGGAGAAGGGAAGGAAGGGGGCCCGAAAGAGACTCTGGATCCCTGGAAAAAAAATTCCTCTCTGGGGGACCTGTTAGTAATTAGTGTGAAAAAAAGTCAGTTTAAGTTAGCAAAGTGCGGCTGGCGCTATTCTGCCGCCAAAACCGCCAGCAAGCCAAGCTTAGGACGCCCATAGAGCCATGTAAGCAATTTTGATTTATTTAAATTTTCCGTTCTTATTCCTGAGGTGCTAATTGATTTTATTGGGTATAGCAATGAATAGATTTTATCTTTCTTGCTGAGCAATTATCCGATACCTTTTAAGAGCTTTCCCAGGAAATAGTTGCGGATTTGATCCTTTTAATTACATAATACATTTTCTTTTTCCATTTCCATCCGTGCATGAATTATTATATATATTTTTTTTCCCTTGTTTCAAAAACTTGACTTTCAATTGTTTTGGTTTTTCATGAGAGTTTGGTAGATTCGTCCCAGTTTAATTTGTATTTTTAAATTCATTTTTGCGTTTTTATATCACCATATTTTTAGTTGGTGACCATAGGACGAAGCAATATTCAACCCCGTTTCGCTTAAGTGCATTGAACTATTTTTTATTGACCAGCTTTTTTTTTGCCAAAGAGAGAGAGAGAGAGAGAGAGACGCCCCCAAGCTGTAGCCTCGCATGCACTCACCAAGCTGTACGACCCAAACTCGTAAAGCTTAAAGCTGATAATTCGTTCTCCAACCTATCAACGCCGTTCCTGTCACTAAATGAATTGCCATGCCACACTCCCCGATAACGAGATAAGCACTGGAGCCACTGGCTCGAAATATAGAGATAAGGTTGGCCCGATTACGGCCAATTGCGATTTTGAAAAAGGTGCTATTTATTATTAACATCATCTTGGCAGTGTGATCAGGTTTGGGGTGATAATGTAATTAACAGCATTTCATAACATTTAACAAACTGCAGTGGGTATGAGATAGGCTGGCATTGTTGTCAAAAATCTTAAAAGTGCTCAAGTAGCCTAGAAATCTCTTTGCCACACTTATCTAGGCATTTCTGAAGTACCCCAAGCGTCTCTCTTGCCACACTTATCTAGACATTTCTAGTCTAGATACCTCTAGATAATGGTAGGGCCAGGGCCACATGCAGCCCCCTAGTCTAGATGGATGGACGCTCTGATCCTTAAATTAAGGGACGGCAGCTGGTGTGTGGAAGGGAAGGGTTATGTAAAAGGAGATAATGCCAGACCCAAAGCGGTTTAATGATGGGTAATGGGGCTGACCGGTGCTGGGTGGGGGAGCCGCCTAGCTCCTGGGACTCGCTGGGAACAGACTGAGCCATTGGCAAGGAGCTGGTGGCTCCCTCCATTGCTCCAAGGATTAAAGACATTTTTTTATTCTCTTGAACTCGGGTTGCTATTCATGAGAGAGACTCGCTCCCATGAGCAATGCCCAAAGGTCAGGAAAGACTCACATGACTGTTTATATTGTACAGTTAGGGCAAAATTTCATAGGGAGATTTACTGAGGATAGATTATGATCGTATATAGAACAGTCCATTCAAGAATTGAAATGGAATTGTCATATATGATTTTGACGTGTTATGACAATTTCTCTTCACTTTTATTCGCGACATAAATTCATAGTCAGATATTAGAGCAATATTTCTCAAGTTATAGGAAATTTAAAAATTTTGTTTACATGTCAGGGAGGAATTTTACTATGTTGCTCTATTTAGCACTATCTATACTGTTTGGATTTATACTTCCCTCTTGTAGCCTTGCTCCAAATACTCACAACCGCTGCAGAACAAGTATTTATTCATAACTTTTGCAATATGATTCTCATATTTTATTTGGAACCTCCGTCGACCTGACATCTACTCATTTTGAAAAATCGCTCATTGTTTACATATGAAATCTAATCAGAAACTAAAGACTTATTCTAGTGTTTTCCATTTTGCTGTACGAGTAATTTCAATGGCCTCCAGATTCTCCCTGTAGCTCAGTTTCCTTATTTCTGGTATACTGTCTTTGCTAACCTCTGGACCTTCTCCAGCAGATCCTTATGTCACACTCAAGTGATATAACAGTACGGGTACCGCAGACTCGTGTTAGGGCGTATGATTTAAGCTGGAAATGCTTTTCTAGATGTCTCCAAGTACCCATGAAATCAGTTTCGATGTTTTCTAGTGATTAATTTACCTCCTGAAACTGCTGGAGTACAAAGATTTGACTCGGCTTAACTCCCGTGGTGTAACGGTTAGCGTTCCTGACCGTGACGCATTCACGGGCCGCCGCACAGGGTCGAGCGTGGCATAGGTTCGAATCCTGGTTGCTGCGGCAGTCGGTCCACAGTCAACCCAGCTGTTCATCCACCACTAGGGGTTGGTCGATAAAATGGGTACCTGGCTTAGGCTAGGATATATATATATA
>JAYMFT010246505.1:0-10970 GCA_038088735.1 Panulirus argus
ATATATATATATATATATATATATATATATATATATATATATATATATATATATATATATATATACTATACTCGTATGTCTTACGTATCTCACACATTGATTAGCAATACGTATATACACGTGATATGGTATTCGTGTAATCTGTTACCTATCGCTAATAAAATATATACTCCATTCACCTCCCTCAGTATAGACGAAATGGAAGATAATGGACTCTTTGACACCGTCTGTCTCCCGCAGGTGTGAATCTGGGATGTGTATCGACGTGCGGTGGGTATGTGACGGAGGCAATGACTGCGAAGGTGGCGAAGACGAGGTTAACTGCCCGGAGACGTCCAGAGTCACCCCAGTAAGTGAAGGGACCCTGGTAGGTTGGGACACACTGGGAGGTGATGGGACATGAGTCAGTGAGGAGGGACGCTAATGGGCAAGAGGGCAGTATTGTTGAATCTTGGCAGAGTAAGTAGTCATTATGTGAAAGGGATTAAGTAGTGGAAAGAGGAAAGTGCGTCACTTCAAGCCCAAGGGAAGTACCACGAGACCAAAGGAAGTACCATAAGTCTAGTGGAGGTACCAAGAGCTCAAAGGAGGTACCACAAACCCATGGGAGTTACCGCTTAGGGAAGGTACCACAAGCCCAGGGCTCACTAACCTTACACCTCCTCTCAGGATGCAGTTTAGTGCCACCTTACCCCACCATATAGTACCCCCTATTGCTACTCATGAGAGACAGGACGTGCCCCACTAACGCCCCGCCTCCCTCCCTCAGCTAGAGGAGGAGTGCTTGCCGGGGTACCTGCCCTGCCCCCCGCGTTGCATCGCGCCTGAGTGGCAGTGTGATGGCACCACCGACTGCCCCGACGGCTCCGACGAGGCCAACTGCCCCGTCACTTGCGACCCGGACCACTACACTTGCTCCTCCTTCGCCTGCATTCCCTGGAGCCGTCTGTGTGACGGTCACCACGACTGTCTGCTTGGTGACGGTGAGTTGTAGCCCGTGTGATGGTCACTACTGCTACTTGGTGACGGTGAGTTACAGGCACGAGTATGATAGTATACGGGATGATAGGCTCCGTTAGAGACATAGTGATGAGAATTCTAACCAATTAATACGAGTCTCATTAATAAATGAGTCATATAAGATTACAGTAAGAATCCCAGGAGAAGAGGTCGTCATATTTCGCTAATGACCATCAACTTCAACATCTAAACATCTGTGTACATCATGTTAGGCCTTTTGGTTCAGGGATGTTCACAGCAGCTCTGGTTCATAAATTTTGAGCAATAGCAGTTCTGGTTCATGTATATGTATATTGAACAACAATAGCAGCCCTGGTTTAGGAGTGTTGAACAATAGCAGTTCTATATCAGTGATGTTTAACATTAGCAGTTCTCGTTCAGAGGTGTTGAACACCAGCAGGATTTTTGGTTCGGTGATGTTGAACAAGAACAGTTCTGGGTGAGAAACGTTTGGTTGTGATGATGAACAATAACACTTCTGCTTCAGGGATTTTGAATAACAATAGCAGTTCAGGTTTAGGGAAGTTAAACAATAACAACTCCGGCTCAGAGATGTTGAACAAGAATAGTAATTATTCGTTCAGGGTTGTTGAACAACAACAGCGGTTCTTTTTTGGGGGATATTGACCCACATTACCAATATTCAGTAGGATGAAGTACCCTGTCTGCCCCTGACGCTGGTTGGATGACTTATGAGCGAGTCTCTCTACAGACGAGGCCGAGTGTGAGATGATGGACTGCGGCAACCTGGGCTGCTCCTACGCCTGCAAGGATACCGGGGACTCCTGCCTCTGCCAGCATGGCTACACCCTGGCTGCCGACAACACCACGTGAGTACTTGTAAACGCACACCCCCACTCCCCTTAGCCTAGAATCATCCCAACATTTCTCTTAAGTGGAAGGTTGTAGGGTTATCATCGTGTAGCGCGTGTATCCCCAAGGGTGAAGGAAATGACATAAAAGGTACCCTTACACCGCCTCAGGTTGATGATCCGTCAGGTGACGGATCCAGTTGCACTTTGTATTTACGTGGCCCTCGACAACTCTGTCGGCGAGTCAACTGCATGACCAGTTCTTCTAGTGTACTGGAAGTTTTAGTTCAGTTATTCGTCCTGCATATTTTGAAAAAGATGAATGGATCATCTTATGTTTTGCACATTGCTCTGTCGTATCATTCTTTGCAAGCTAGTTGCAGTTAAACCATTGAAGATCCCACTTTGATATTTTCTTTTACGATATGTGGCTATAAATAACTCCAACACAGTGGCTAATTAAATAAGTTACACGCGAGGGTTACCCAGGACATTTTAAATGACCCACTAGGATTAGTTGGTTTGAGGAAAGCTGCACACTCCCTTGGTCAGGTGCACTTGGTTTGTCATCCCACATGGTCTTCTTTTAGTCCACATGTTCCATCATCACTCCACATGTCTCCCGTCGTTCCGCATAGCTTGTTATTGATCGGCAAGAGTGGTCGTCATCCCAAATGGCTCTCCGGTAACCCTGCAAGGGCAGTCGTACCTCCAAAATTTGTTCAGTCATCTTGCAAGATCTATCGTCACCTCACATGGTGTCACTACTCTGCTAGGGTTGTCCTGTGTCACCACAAACACACTGCTGTAGCTCCTCGAGGCCTAGTGTCGCCCTCGCTCAGTGTGCCGTCACATCATATAGTTCTGTGTCATCTCGGTTTCTCGTCATCCTAGGTTGTGCAGTATCATCTGTCATGGTCATTTTGGCATGCCAAAGAACGTCATCCTCCATGGCTGGACGTCACAGCCTGACCTGATGTCACTCAACATGATCTTTGTCATCTCCCTAATTCATGGTATATCACCCAACAAGAGCTGATGTCACCCCACTTGACTTTTCACCTTTTCACTTGCCTTACACATTATCTAACGATTTATTGCAAATATGCACTTGCTAATGTACTTTGTCAAGACCATCTTTTCCGCCGTTGCTGTCTGGAAAACAAGGTAAGACGGGGTATAGGTTCAAGAAGGACTGAAGATAATCCAGGAGAGATAAGGAAAAGGTAATGAGAGTATTTTTTGATATTTGAACTGTTCAGATATATACACCATTATTACAGACTTCATTACTACATGTATTATGTTGTAATTTAGTTTCAAAGGCCTTGTTGATATTGTTTGTATCTGAAAACCTAAATTTGATCGGCTAAGTATTTTAGAGGCAGTTTTAACAGCTTAATTTCTCTCTGGTTTCCATTCTTTTATATTCATTTTTTGATGAGGGGTTGACCCTAACTATCAAACGAGTAGCTTACGAGTGATGATATAATGTAAGCGAATGTCGGAAAATGTAGTCGTAGTGTGTCTGCTACATGTAGTGCCGACGGTAGTTCACTACATCGTTTTGGCTGACGAATGACGAAGGATCGTCTAGCTGTACAGCTGGCGCCCCATATCTGATTATTTTATTGATGCCTGGTTCCTCTGTCTTGCCTCGTATAGACAAAGTCCTCATAGAGAGTTAGGCAAAAGCAGAATCATATAGTAAAGCTTTGTTACATGGGGTTGAAATGATGCGCTTCACACTGGTGACCACCCTTCCCATCAGACTATCGCCAGCCACACCACCCGCACTACACGAGACGTAAACAAGACGACATAACTCTCCTAGCACCAGCGTCTCGGGATCAGGACACTGTCACACTCAAACGAGGTGTCACTTGTCTCATTGATTACAAAAGGATTTCCAGTTCCTTTTTTATATCAACGGTTCTATTCAAGGACAGCAATCTTCATCGAGGACAAAAAAAAAAAAGTGAAAAGTAGAAAAAAATGGAAGTAGGATGATCTAAGGGTATCTGAGACGCTGCATCCGGGACCTTTCCTAAACGGGTTTTGGCAAGAAAGGGCAGAGTAGAAGTCGTCCTCTTTCCTCCTTACGTGTGATCAGGATGTTTCTTCACTCTTGAAGCTAGGCTTCCCAAACGTCCTCATCCTTATCTCTCGTCTGCACCACTACTGAAGGTGTCCAGCCTTTGTGTCCAAAGGTCTCCTCTCCCTGCTGTTTGGAAAAACATAATTTCTCCGAAGATCCTTATTGATTACGGTGGGCTGGTGAGTGTGTGGTAGGAATGATTAAATTTATCTCACTTTGCAATAGAGTTAATATTGTTCTAATGATATTAAATAATGGTTTCATTTTGCATTAGAATATTCTTATTTTATTATCGACATCACTGTATTGCAGTCGATTCTTTTTAACACTGCATGATCTCATCAGGAGCCGTAGTTACTGCTTCTAGAGCAGAATCCACAGCTTGTGGGGACACTACATGGCGTTAGAATTTGATCAGTCATGACGTACGAGGATCTGATGCTACCATTTTTTCCTGTACAGTTTATATCTTTATGTTATAAATATTGGTACATTTGTAAAGAAGAATCGTATCATTTATCCAGGTAGAAGAGTGGATTCAATCTTTTATCTAGTTATATAATACACTTTATTCATCTGTTATAAGATAATCTATTCCTTAATGTAAGTGTACTAAATCATTTGGGTAACTGTAATGGCGGATCCGATCTTTTATCCAAGTAAACGGAGGATGTAAGGCTTTTTTACGTATTGCTGTAAATGCACGACAAGTATTAATATATTTACTTCATTGAGCCTGAAGTCCACATAAATACGGAACAAGAAATCTAGTTGAGCTTTGTAGCAAACAGATTTGAGTGATTTTATCATTGGTTATGCATACTCACACATTTTGACTTATCTTTATACATGATACTGGAGGGACATTGAAAAACACATTGTAAGAGATCATATGCCTGATGATATTCACATAAGCGACAATAATATGGGATGTTATACTTAGTTATATCGTGATTTGAGTGTTACCAGCAGAACGCCACAGTCATGACATGATCAATAAACACATGATTAAAATGGTTACCTCATCACTAAGAAGACACGAACAAGGTAGATTGATAAACATTGATCGTTGTATGACTGCAGTCTTGATAATGGCAGGACTGCGATACATTAGCACAGTTACCTTATTTTTTTTAAGAAGATTATTCTGAAATCAAGATGAAATGACCAGTCAGTGTGGCGAGCAGTAACAATTTGGTATGCCATTCTACTGTACCTAAAGAGTGCAAAGTTAGGATCCTGTAGTTAGGTGATAGAGAGATCTAGATGTAACGAAGGTGATGGTGGGTGGTAGTACCGGCAGCAGCAGAAGGGACTGGAGGGAGGGGGGTACTGAATCACCCCGGACTTCAGGGACCCGCCGCGCCTCTGGACTACACGGATTCGACGCATCCCTGGATCACGCAGGCGATGAAAGCTGGCAGCTGCTGAGGAGAGGAACTCTTAGTTGAAGCATGTTACTTCTGTGCCTTTTTTTCTAGTTGATGGTTTGTCTGGTTGTGTCTTGGAGTGGTCATGGCCAGAAGGGTGTTAATGGATGCCTGACTGGAGAATTCATTTTGTTTTGATTGGTTTATTGATCGTTAATGGGTTGATGTTTATTTGATGGTCTGTGGATTGTTTGATGATGCTGAGTGAGTCGCCACTTGATATCCCATTGACCCTTGAGGATGGCACAGAAGGAATTTCCCCAGTCCCCTATTCCTCAATGATCACGCCAAAGGAAAAGTAACCAGAACAAAAAGGCAATTTTCCTTTTTTAATTCTCTCGTTTTTTAAGATCCTGGGATAACAAGCTTGTGTAGGATTCATGACGTCTAAACAATATCTGAGGATGTATTTATATACTGTGTGTATATGTTGGTGTGTATATATGCAAGTAAGTTTTTGTATGGCTCAAGGGCGTGTGTTAAGTTGTAGAAGCTTCTCAGTCTGCGAGCGTTTGGTGTTGAATGGGCGCTTGTAAGTTTGTGTGTGTGGGTCTTGCAACTAAAGTACCGGAGCCGCTTACCTGGCTCTTGACAGGAGCGGGGCAGGTGCTGACTGTGTCTAAGAAGGCGTTCTGCCTTGTTACGTCATTGCTGATGACGGTCCTTGCCAGCGTCAAGTACAGCGCTGCCTTGTTCACCTCACCGTTGATCACCTGGGGAATGAAGAGGAGAAAATGGTATGCCCGTCTCTCTCTCTCTCTCTCTCTCTCTCTCTCTCTCTCTCTCTCTCTCTCTCTCTCTCTCTCTCTCTTGTTCGCTTTTCTTTTGCAATGAATGCATTATTGTCATAGACATTTCTCGGATGTAGAGGCACAGTTCCCTGAGCAGGAAGATGTGTAGGTGAAGAGCCTTAATGGTCAGTGATAGACAACCCTTTGAAATAGAAAAACCATAAAACAGCTGGAAATGGAGAGGTTTCCTTTATTACCCGAAGACAACAATGTGTCGAAACTTTATAAGCAGGTCTGTGAGCTTTGATCAAAGCTGAGGTTGGGGCACAAAGAAGACGGATTATCGAGGTATATAGTCAGCGTTTGCAAGGTAGGAGCGAGTGCTTGTGATTGGGAAGAGGACAAGAGAAGCTGGCAGAAGGTCAAGAGAAAAGCACGGGGGCTGAAGTAGAGAGCAAATTATAGACTGAGAAATAGTATGGATGACCCTCATTTGATCGGGAAATACTCATATGGCCATACCCAGCAGATAGGGACATACGTGTTAAACTCGCCACACCCATCAGATTGAGAAGTACAAAGTAAAGTCACCACACCTATCAGATAGGGAAGTACACAGGTAAACTCACCACACTAATCAGGATCGGGAAGTACACAGGTAAATTAAGCGCACCCATCAGATATGGAAGTACACAAGCAAACTCCCCACACCACTCAGATAAGGAAGTACACAGGGAAACTCACCACACCCATCTGGACCAGGACGCACTGGGGCAATTGGTCTCCATGAACGCCGTTCATAACGTCGAACAAATCATCTGTGGGAGATAAGAAACAACTTAGCATCTCCTTATAGTTTCTGTCGTGAAGACTGAAATCGAACTTGACAAACTGAAAGTTAGTCTGGATTCAGTGGGACTAGAACAAATAGTAGACGTAGAGGGAAAGGGGTTAGCTTAACTGGAAGTCCAACGTCAAAATATTGCTTATAGGGCACTAGAGCGAAGTTAGCTTCGTCAGAGCAGGAGGCTGGAACCACAAGAGCTCGGCTAAAAGTGAGCGAGTGTAGCTTTTGTGGAGACTGAAACAATTTCAACTTAGCCAGAAGTTAGTTAGTCTAGCATCTGTGGGAGACGAGACCCAAGTTTGCTTGGCTGGAAGTTACTTAGATTTGAAAATATTTTTGCCCCACCGAATTAATGCCTTAAGTTTTCCCACATAATCAGAATAGAATTCGTGAAAATAGATTTTTGTAAAAGTTTTGATCTCGAATCCCGTCGTCTCGAGTCCCTGGGCCTGGAACGAGAGGTGGCCGTAGGGCTGATAGGGCAAGAATCAACTGGGGTCGCATAAAAGCTTAATTTTGATGATCAATAAGAAGGTCGAACATTTTAGATTATTTCATAATGAAAGTATCTCAGTAATGTCGTGATGATACGAATAATTAGGATTAATTCAAATAAACTGAGGATACAAAAATTGGGGGACCTCTTAAAGTGATGGGCCCCTTGACAGTTGTATGCTTTGCCCTTCATGAGAGCAACCACTGCTGGACCCCAGGGCTACACACACATGAACGTTGCTTGGTGTCAGTATACTCATGTCAGCTGGAAGACGATCGAGAAATCTGTAATTATATTTAGTAATTTCCTTTGGTTATTTTTAAGGTCTTTGGTTACTTTATGTTCTGTCTAGGTCAGGACAGAGTTCAACATTTTTGTTCTTCTTTCTTTCACGTAGAAACTCCCAGGCGGCTGACGTTATTTATTCACTCTTTCATACTTTGATTTTACTTACATTTATCTTTCATACATGTTCGCTATTTCCCGCTTGAGCGAGGTAGTGTCCAGAGCAGATGACTAAGCCTTAGAGAAATTAATCCCCACTTGACTCCATTTGGCTCCATCTGTTCCTTCCTTTGTAAAATAATACAGGAGGGGAGATAAAGAAGGGGGGATTCTAAGCTCACATGCTCCCGCCCCTTTTAGTCCCCTTCTACAACGCGCGGGAGATACATGGGCAGTATTCTTTCTCCCCTGTCCTCAGGGATAACGTCTCTTTATATATGCCTCAATATTATGATGCACCTCCCCAGGAATTATCGTTACATGAAAAGTGGAAGAAGGCATTTGGAGAATATTTAGTAAAGTTTTAAAGGAAATTTAAGGTGATGAGCTGGGAAACTACAGCAGAAATTAAGGAATACCTTAGGGAACAGATTACTTGTCTGTTGGTGCAACCTAGAGACGTGCCCAGGACAGTCAGTACAAACTTGCAGGAAGGAGAGGACTGACAAAAGTCAGGCTAGTGACACGGGAACAGTTTTGGGGAGCAAGAGAGTGAGAAAGAGAAGAGAATGTGTTGGATGAGAAGGAGTCATGTGAGTGGACGAATGAAGAGGAAGAACATCAACGGAAAGGAAAGAATTACAGAGGAGGAAGCGACAAAGTGGCAAGGAAGGAGAAGGAACGGATGAAATAGAAGACTGTGAGACAGGAGGAATTAAGAAGTGGTGAGAGAGGCGTGTGAGGGAATGACTGACCATTTGTGAGCTGCGTCTGACGCAGGGAGCTGGAGCCCAGCAAGGAGCGGCAGTAACTGAGGTAGCTGAGCATGGTATTCTGCAAGTTGTAGACATTGAGCAGTACAGCGCAAGTATATGTCTTGGTGTAGCATCGGATCTCCGTGCCGCACAGCTGTTCTGTAGGGGGTGACGACTGGTTAGTAAGGAGAGGAGGGGATGACTTGACGTTGTTTATCACCTGATTTTAAAAACGTATATGGGAAGGTAACTTTAAGGAGGCTGTGCAGATCTTACGGTTATTCCTAAACAGCAAACTGTTGAAATAATTACTGACATAAAGAACAAGTCCAGGAAGTGTTCGCACCCTCCTTCTTGCCCCACAATAACTTACACAGACACACACACTGTAGTGGCTGCATGTGCACTTCTGGTCATCACCTGTAGGGAAAGTGTATTGCAACTCTTCTCCCTTGCGTCTGATCACACCAACTCATCAGTAGTAATGGGAGAGTTTCACAGCCATCCATCAACCATCTGTACCCCATGTTTCTCCCCCTGTATTACCTCGTTACTGACGACGTCGTAAGAACTCACCGGAGAAAGTCTCGAGCCAGCCTCCGTCAGCCAGCTCCAGCAGCACCGCTGACAGTAGCAGGGTCGCTAGCACCCTCATGGCCAGTCACAACTACACTTGGGCAGGGAAGCTGCTGTTGCTGCACGTCCTTAGTGTCCTGTGTAAAGAGGGGGTGTTGATGTTACCCCACCGGGGAGGGCCAACGCCAGACCTTGGGGAGAGCCAACGACGGACCTTAGAGGGGTATGTTTTGGGGATTTTCTTTTTTTCTAATTCTTAAATCTCTACAATTTTTAGCTCGATTGTTGTGAACTATAAGAGCATCTGCAGCCTCCCTGGCAATGGCGGTGGTATTATTACCACTCTGACCTGAGGGTTACATACTCTTCAGAGCAAATATGGAGAAGTGTTACTCTCACGAGGATACTATTGGCCAAGGGTCACCAAGATGTGTCAGGTGGACAACCAGTTAACTTCGAGTTATGGACTTCAAAAGAATTTCCCTGTAACTCTAAGTTCCTAGCTGATGATTAAGAGTCGAGCTGACTTTAAGGTCCCAGATGGTTCTAAGATCCCAGCTTACTCTAAGACCCCAGCTGACTCCAAGATCCTAAGCTGACTCTGTCACAGATGACTCTAAAGTCCCAGCTGAGTCGAAGGTCCCAGCTGTCTCTAAGATCCCAGCTGTCTATATAAGACCCTAACTGAGTCTACGCTCCTAGCTGACGCAAAGGTCATAGATGACTCTGTTCCTAGCTGAGTTAAAGATTCTTTTTCTTAAGATCTTAGCTGACTCTAAGGTCCCAGTGGACTCTCATATAAGCTGATATTAAGGCCTCGGTGATTCTAAGGTCTCATCTGAATCTAAGGTCCCAGCAGACTTTGTTCCCAAGGGTTTGAATATTGTTTTAGGTGTTAAGAGATTTCTCAGAATTTGTTGGGTATAAAGTCTAAGATGAAAATAGTTGAATACAGAAGGCAAGATGATAACCTGAATAACTGATGATTACAGAGGGTAAGATAACATGAATGTTGATTACAGATGGTAAGAAAACATTAATGATTGTTGATTACAGAGGGAAGGAGAACAGTGTGAATAATTGTTGACTGCAGATAATAATATAACATTAATAATTGTTGACTACAGAGGGTGAGATAACATTCATGATTGTTTATTATAGATGGAAAGATAACATTAATGATTATTGTCCAAAGAGGATGATAAAATTAATGATTATTGATTACAGAAAGTAAGATAACAGTAATGATTTTTAATTGCAAAGGGTAAGACTACATGAACGAAAAAACAATGGTCATTTCTACATCTGCGACATTTTGATATCAGATTCGCCAATTAATGGTAATGTGAACAAATGATGAATAATCTATCTAAAAGGCTGCTGTCATGGCTGCCTGGCACGGAGGGCGTGGTATATAATGGCTGGCAGGCACAGGAAGGTCTTGTATATCGCTGTCTAGTAATTCTTACACCTTATTTTCTTCGATAAACGGAGATCAAATATGAATTTATTTTTTTCTATCTATCTATCTATCTATCCATCTATCAATAATATTTTGTATGGCGTTCTTGCAGCGTCGAGGTTAAATTTCGTGTGGAATCCATTCGAGCGGCAATATCTCTGACGAGACCGTATACACCTATCCGATCACCGACGATGACAGACTTGCCGAAGACGAATTCTAAACGAATTCTAACTCACGGTGTTAAAATCAGTAGGAGGAGTCTGGTAACGAATATATATATATATATATATATATAT
>JAYMFT010246516.1:0-24675 GCA_038088735.1 Panulirus argus
AGGCCCATGAAGGAACGCAGGTCAGTCAGGTTTGCAGGTGTTGGAAAGTCACGGATGGCACTGACTCTGTCCTGGTCTGCTTCTGTTTTCTTGTCTGAGATGTTGTAACCACAGAAGCTCACACTAGGGGCAGCGATCACGAATTTGTCTCGGTTGAGAGTGATCCCGTTCTTGCTACACCTAGTGAGCATCTTGTCAACTTGTCGGATGTGTGTCTTGAAGTCATCGTCGTAGAGGAGGATGTCGTCCACCACCCTGACACATCTCGGCATACCCTGGAGGGCTATGTCTCCACAGCAACAGTAAGCATCTCCAGTAGCCCAGAAGCCCATGGGACCTCTGCAATGCTTAAAGCGTCCGTATGGCATGATAAAAGTGGTGAGGTGCTGGTCCTCCTTGGCAAGTTTAAGTTGCAAATATCCACACAGGGCGTCCGCTGTCGTGAAGTACCGTGATGAGGGAGTGGCACGTCGGACTGCATCGAACGGCGTCAGGAAGGATGAGTCGGGCGGGGTACCTGGCTGTTGAGATGGGACAGGTCAACGGTGATCCTGACGCCTTTGTCCTTCGCTACAGTAACTAGTGGGTGGCACCATTCAGAGGGTTCATCTCCTACCAGTATGATGATACCTTGACATACCATTGTTCCTGGAATGTGAAGGGGATCTGTCTCAGAGTGTGGATGGCGAACGGTACTGCTCTCTCCTTCAGGTGAATCCTCATGGTTTACCCGTCATTGGTTGCAATGAGGCCACTTTGAGGTCCTGCTTAGTGAGTACCACGTCCTTGTATTCCTGTAGGAAATACTCTCTTGCAGCAGACGGGGTTGGCAGGTCAGGTAGGTGTGACACGTCACACCTGTTTGCGTGCTTGACCTCCAAGATCGGCTTCGGGAACTGGCGAGAAATGATGGCTAACTCCTAGCAGTGTCCGTAGGAGAGGAGGGGAGTCGTGACACCATCATGGACCTGTATCTTAGCCATACAAGTCCTCTTTCCCAGTTGTAATGTTGCTTGAAAGAATCCCAGGGTAGGAGCCATCTCAGATCCATCAACTGTTAGGGTAAAGGTGGATGCTAGGGGCTGTAGATCGCTGCATGGAATTCCAAGCAAGTCTTGGTGTTCCTGACCTATGACTGTGATGTCCGTGCCTGTGTCCGGCAACATCTGAAGTTGTGATATGGTCAGGCCGTATACCAGTTGAACACAAATGGACTTTGGAGTGTTGTCTGCTGACACACGACGACAGGGTGATCTTTTACTCTTATTCGACATTCTTGACCAGCACATTTTAGCGAAATGCCCTATCTTGTGACAGGAGCGGCACTCACCTTCCTTGGAAGGACATTTGCTAGTCTTGGGTCGATGTCCTTTAAGTCCGCAATTCGAACAGGTGTCATCCTTTGCAGGGCACTTCCCAGGGTGATGTCGTCGATTACATGACTGGCAGAAGTCTGTGTCAGGTGCTGATGTCTTGTGTTGATGTCTTGGAGGAGAAGAGTGGGTTGGCGTTTAGTACAGGTTGCGGGCGATCATTGTGAAGCTCTCGGCTGTGTGTGTGTGTGTGTGTGTGGGTGGGGGCCCAGCTGGACTGGGCGCGTGACATAATCCGATGTCATGAAATGGTGGCCGCTACCAGTACCACGTCCTTGACCTTGGGACACTGTTTTGATGCTGTGAAATGCCCCACAAGTACTGTTACACACCTTTCACTGCACTGAGCACACTCACTGTAAAACATCACTGAGCATTGACACTGTAAAAGGTTGTAATATACACTGATCACTGCACTGTGCTGGCATTATTGTGTTGTTATGGCATTGAGCTAGGAGAGGATGCGTTCGAGACGAAATCTAGCCCTTACTCTCATTTATAGTCTTAAAAAGTACTCACTGCGCCATGTAGTTTATTCACTGTGTTGAGTGATTAACTTGAAGATTCTAATAAAAGGGTTCCTTACAGAGAAGACTATACTGAGGAATATACAGAGACTGGGCGAATAGTGTGTCCGTACGCCTTAGCACCCTGGGCTGGACTAAACTTTATATATATAGTGTGATGTACTATAGAAAATGGAAGGCCAGATATATCTATACAGGACATACTAATACAGATGGTACATGTTATGTAAATACGTCTCTGTCTGTCTTGTATCATGTATCTACAGGTACAAGACAGTTGAGGGGAGAAAATACTGTGGGTAGAAAAATACTTGGAAAGCATACTTATGATTAACTGCATAAGAGAAACTACGTGTACATCTGGAGGAAATAGGCCACGCATGGCAATTTGCCAAATTTTCTGTACTTTTATGATGGCATGAGTACTTCCTTAACACAAACAAGATGGGTGGATGGACAGTGTGTATTTTGACTGTCAGAAGGCTCTTGATACTCTCTCACAGGAGGCTTTAAGAAAAAAACAGGCAGGCATATGAAAAGGACCACTGTACTTCAGCAGACTGAGCATTACCAAAATGGAAGGGAAAAGAGGACAACTATCAGAGGTGCCTTTCCAAACAGAATTAAAGTAACAGTCCTGGGGTTGCTGCTATTCCTGACATGAGTGAATGACTTGTCCAAAGAAATTTGTCAAAATGTATCTGCAAGATGATGCCAAACTTATGAGAAAATAGGCATTCAAGACTGTAACAATTAATAATGAGAATTAAATAGGTTCTAGTAGTAGTTAGATATATGGTTCATGATATTCCTTTTCATTAAAAGCAGAGCGATGAAGATGAGACAAAGTGATACAGTGCTAGGTTATGCATACCACATTGCAAGGAACAACTCACTGGAATCTAGCTAGGTTATGCATACCATATTGCAAGGAACAACTCACTAGAATCTAGTCAAAGTGTGACAGGGACTTTAGGGGTGACACTGTGACCATCTTGTCACCAAGAAAGAAAGTAAATTATATACCAGTCACTGTCAAAAGTGCTTACAAGTAGACAGAGATGTTCAAACAAAAATTCAGAGAAATATAGCAGAGCCAACCTGGAGTATACCTCCACTTGGGAAGAGATAAAGTTTGGCTAGAGATGGTCTAACATTGGGCAACGAACACAATATGTGAAGTAAAGGAACTAAGCTACAAACAAGAGATGACAGCTACAGACTTGACCTTATGAGAAGACAAGGCAAAGAAATATGAATGACTGGAAATTCAAAATCCTTTCATCAATTGGTGTTTGATGATACTGACAGCTTTTAATACACTAGAAATGATCAACTTAGAGGCATGCCAAGAAAAAAAGGAAAAGAAAGGTCAGAAAAGGCATAAAGAAATACTTTTATAGTATCTCAAGTGACAAAACTAGATGAATGGAACAAGCTAGGTGAATAAAGAGCGAATGTATAGAGTATGAGAAAGTTAGTGTGTACGAGAAAAGAGAGCTTAAACATGGGGCCCAAGTGTATTACAGAAAAGAGGTATAACAATGGGATCCTATGAGATCAGATCCAAACTCACATTTAAGTTACCAAACAAAACATCATACTCACTTAAAAAAATATACTAAGTGGCAAATCCCCATTTAATTACACTTTCTATTTAATCTTTCCACATCAAAAACAAATACCAATTTTCATACTGTTCTTTTCAAATCCATTATTCATCCAAGAAAATGCCATCTGAGGAAACTGTCACTAGTTTTACTAAGTGCCTCTTTCACAATATCCTACCTCTCTTATACTAAATTTCACTGCGCATGATTCTAATTCCTACCCCCTCATTCACAGAACCTATCTAAAAAGCATAACTTTCAAGGAGCCACCTTTGCCAAAGCAAAGTTTCAATTACATATATCAAATCAAAGAGCTATGAAGGTATGAAAATAGATAAAAATGGCAATTTGGTAATATCTGTAACATTCACTGTCCTCAGGGGAAAAGTTTAAAGACAAATATGTGTCAAATCACTATAGCAAATGATTAAAGTTATATTTCCCCATGAAAATATTCTAAATGTCATTTGTAATCCCATCACCTAAATGATGGAGGTCATACCATGGTATATGGAAGTGGGCTACAAAAGAGTGACTAATGTAGAAGGAAGAAGCGAGGAAATATATATGTGCAAGATAATACAAGATGGTTGAAAGTGAAGACTGAGTGATAATTCTAGTAACAAGAAAAGTGATGATGTTCTGTGTGGCAACAGGAGAAGAGGAGGAGAAGGAGGAGGAAGAGGAAGATCAAGTGCCTGCATGAGTCATCCACAGTCATACCACCTTAAAAGGCTTTCATCCATGTACAATTTAGAATTTATTCACACAATAAAACTTTTTCACATCTTCATACATTATGAATTCATATTCTAACTAAATTACATATGCTATCCTTCCCTTCTAGTCTTATCACACACTAATCTGGATATAGGAAAACTAAAGTTTCATATCCATCCATCAAAGCTGGGTTAAGTACTCCAGCATGCTAGCTTCTTCCACTCACTTCTTCCTATTCATCAGAGCTTTCAGCACAGCCCCAATAATTTTCTTTTGCGTGATTTTAATCTTACTTTTAGCTTCCCTTCTCCCATCCTTACTGATCATAACTTCACAATACATCTAATTCTTTGCCATTCAAATTTATATTAGAAATGTGACTACCAGTCTCTTAAAACATATCTTTCTTACATTAACTTTTAAAATAATCCTCCCACACACATCACCAAATAAAATCAGTTTGAACATTACACATCCTACAAAGTCTGCCTTACAATGCAAGTAAGCATAGGCTTCAGAGGATATGAAAGTCCAATGAAACTACCAACAAACATTGCTGCAGTCACTTGTCAAACTGCATTGTGAACCTCATTCATGAAGTCATGCAGATGCATTCCCTTACATCAGTTGTATAGGTCATCAGTTTTAAATCCACACAAGTCATTTAAGGTATGTCAACCTCTTCCAGGAAAGGAGAGCTAGGCAGACAAGGTATTATTAGCAAATAAGGATTTCTAGCTCCAAGTCATTATTCTCATGACCACGGAGCTGACTTTTTAAGCCAACCCTCAACTCATTCTTTATCTATGTACAAATACCATATAACACATATATGCAAAAGTTTTCTGAAACAAATCAAACATGAGATGCCTTAGGCCTTGGCAACTAATTAATGTGCACTATTTGTGACTAAAAATGTGCACTAACCTTTAAACTAACTTAGAGCCCCCCAAAAAAGTTCTGAAAAATTTTGTGCACTACTCTAATAGGTTTGTGAACCATTTGTTTTGACCTGAATGGTATCATTAACACAACCTGAGTTAATAAATAATGATGAGGATAAAAAATTAGACTACCAATTCCAGCAAGTTTAGCATTAACCAGAACAAAGCCAACCCTCAGCAACTTGACAAAAACTTAGAGCCTCATGGCAAACAATCCTACATTGGGAGAATGCAAGAGGTGGATGGGGCAAAGAAGTACAGCTTTTGCTGTAATTACATCAGTGTTTTTGAGAAATTTTGCTATACTGCCCTTCGGGAAAAATCAGAGTTACATTCTTTACATGCATCAAGTATGAAGGTGGCATTATTTGTTGTGTGTCTGCCTATCTTACCAATGTCAGCCACATGGCGTTAACAGCTTTATAGAACTATATGGGTGATGGGCAAATGAAAGTTTTACTCAAAAGTGAACAGTCAACAAAAGTATTCCACCTCTCACCTGTAAACTTATTTCTTACCATCAAATGCCTTTTGAGCTCGCTCAGAATCATCCTGGTTTTTATCAGGGTGGACAAGGATGGACATCTGAAAATTACAGAGAAACTTTTGATTTTTAATTTCTTTCAAGAAATTTACTTACTTAAATAATCTAGGAAACAAAATTTACTTCTTTACCTTTATATGACTAACTGCTCTCACTGTCTCTAAGCTATGACCTGTATGTCAATCTGTTTTGTATATTCAGTACACAAAACACGAAGGAAGGCTACATGTGGTAGCTTCCTGTAATGGTAATCTTCAAATAATTCTAGCAAAGTAAATTTTCATTATAATTATCAAGAGAAAGTGCAATTGGAACATCCAACCCCTTATAAACAGTAAACTATCTTTCTATCTATATCCATAACATCAACTATCTATTCACAATTCCAAACATCCATTCATGTTACCATCATTCTCAATCACAATTCCCTTACTCTATTCTTTCAACTCACTTTTAGTTTCCATCACTGCTTGTATAAATTCTCTAAGTCAACATTTCTACTCTAGTTCTATTTGCCCAAAACATCTCAGCACTCAATTTTTCCTTCACAATCACTTAATTCTCAATACCATACCTCTTTCTATTCTTATTTGTCCTTTATCCACTCTTCTTCCCTTAAAAGTCTCAAGGAAGTTCTCTACACAGCTTGCATCCTCTGTAACTCTTTTCAAATAATATGAACATGTATCTCACTTCCAGCAACATACCAACATTTCATCCATATCTAACATATTTCAGCATCTGATCCTAAAATTTCACTGAAAGACTTCAAAGATCACAGAGAGATATCTGATATTTTGAATTCCCTTTCTTTGAGAACATAAATTTGCTATAGTATTGTAATCATACTTCTTAGCTTACATTTCTAGCCAAAACCTTGGTTACCTCCATCAACAAAGTTAGTACCAATCTAACATCCACACAATTCTTTTCTGTACTCTTAACATTTTTGAGGTTTTTGCACCCTTACAGATGTTGTCTTTCTCCATACAGAATGCGAGATAAACTATATCAAAATAAGCTTAGCCTTGTAATATCCACAGAAGGGTTACTGCTTCACTGATATTAGAGGTAAAAGCAAACAATGTTGCTTGCTTGTATATCTCAATATTTGTTTTTTCTGCATTACATATCGATGGAATGATTGGCATTCTGCTTTCATTCCTTAATTAAGAATATAATCTATATATACATTTTTCTATTAGAAACATTTATATAGATATTGTACATATGTCAGCAGAAATTGGCAAACATGGTAACATCGACAAAGACTGTACACTTCCCTTCCCCATTGTGTCTACAGGATAACTGAGTGATTGTCTTGTGGTAATATTCTGCATCACTACATGCCCTCCTTCCTATCCCAATGCAAAACGTAACCTTGAAATTATGATGGGAATTCTTGATGCAATGATCTTTGTTTGTGGATGTTGATCTTAAGGTGAAGATCTTCATTTGTGAATGTTAAAGGGTTAAATAACTATAGAAATACATAATATCCATCTTATGTCTTCCTACCTTGTACTCATGTATTCCTCTAAATGTTCAGTAAAATGCTCTTATTGCTCCCTCCATATTCATCCCTCCATCTCCATAAACATTCAAAATATTTCAAAGTCCATCTTTATTAAACTCTTGCACATGCTTTATCAAAGACCACTAATGCACATATCCCAACGCAGGATGTAGCCTTGATATTGTGGCAGAAATTCTTGATGTGAAGATCATCGTTTGTGTATGTTGATCATGTGATCGTTTGTGAATATCATAGGGTTAAATAGCCATATATAGCTAAGAAGCAGCACTGGATTTCACTGGTTATGGAGACTTGCTGTGGCCACCCTCCTGAGTTCCCAGAAAAAATGGTCATGAGATACTGATAGATAGATAACCCTGGAGACTTAAAACACCCATTCTACACTGTGACTGACTCATTCCTCCAAATATCCTAACAAATGCCCTTATCACTGCCTTCACATACATTCCTCCATCTCCAGAGACATTTAAATTATTCTAAAGCCCTTCCCTACCAACTTTAAAACTTGCTTTACCAAGGTCCACTTATGCACCACTCACATATTTTTCCAAAATTTTCTCCAAAATTGGTTTCACAGTAAATCTCTGAATCACAAAAATATAGCCTCAATGAATCCAACTACTTCATCTCTCATTGTGCTACAGATACTGTACTTATAAATGCTTTAATTCCCTTAATCACTCTTCTGCAATATACCTGTAATTTTGTCTCTGTGATATAACTAATCCCCTCATTCTTTTTACAATCATCCTTTCTACTTCTGATTAATATACAATATAAGGGGTAAAATCACTGCATCAGTCCAGTCCTTTGTCACCTCACTCTCATTCCATGCTTTCACAACACTGCAGATTTCATGCACTACTTCATCATTTCTTTCCTTATCTCTGCAGTCCCTTAGTTTACTTCAGGTGCCTAAACAAATAATAAGATTCTTCTGGATTTTGATTATTATTAAAAACTTAAGCTGCTTTGAACATTTGCCCTTACCAACTTATGTACAACCTTCGATACCTTATGTAAATATCATAGCTTTCCCAGCTTTTCTAATGCTTAGTAGTTCTTTAAGGTATTCCCTATATCCTTTACACAAATTCTCCTCCTTAAAATACAGTCTACATCACATATTGCATATTTTCCTCACTCTCTTTGATAACCCTTCTTATCTTCATGTCACTTTATTTCCAGTCACTCATAACTCTGCATTCCCCTCTTTCATCCTCTTTCTCGATTCTTAAATCTTCTGTTGTCATTTCCTCTTTTTGTAAAGTATCATGTATGACCTTGTGGCAATTTCTAATTAAAGAAAAGTGTGTCATTTAGGCGGAAGACTTGGGTTAACAGTGCATGCATATAAATTTGACCCTGCAACAATATACAGTTACCATATCTTATCAGTGAGTGACTATAAACTCTTGTGCTTGTCTGTAAATGTGTAGCGTTAGCTTTTCTATGACTACCTGCTGTAGAGTAATGGGAAATGTTACAGCATAATATGAAGGTACATTATCTACAGTTGCCTAACAAAACATAATCTCAAACACCCTAAAAAGTTATCCTAATTGATATTTCATCTTCATGTGGAAAATTCATTCACCAGAGCCCCATTTAATCAAGGATATGCCATGAATGGAATAAATAATCAGGCCTCTATCTGGGTTGTACTTGTGAGGGGTGGTGGTGGTGATACTATTGATGTTGCATGATGTATTTGTTAAAATTACTTCTCTCCTGATTTGGGCATTCTTCCAAAATGTTTTGCATTAATACAATCATCATGTTAATCTACTTGTCTGCAAAATAATGAGGATTGAGAAATCATAATTCATTTCCATTACAAAAGCTTAAACCTTCAATCCTACAGCACAGCTTTATATCTAGTCTGAAACTGCCATACCACCTCTTCAGAAAGAATATTCACAGAATATTATTCCATTACAACCACATACTTTTGACAGAAAAGCCCTTGGGGCATCAGTTACATAATAACAAGTGACAGATGGGGAGGTAGTCGAGATCTAGGGTTCAAACGAGTATGAGGAAGCATAAGAGGAAAAAAAGAGCAGATGAGGAGGTTGGGAAGGGGGAGGTTAAGGAGACTGAATGATAAAAAAGATGGCATGGAAAAGGTGAAGAAGGTGGAGGTAAGGCAGAAGAAGAAACAGGGGGAGAAGAAATAGGAAATACAGTATGTAGCAAAAAAGGAGAATGAGAATGCAGAAGGGGGGAAATGGCAAACAAGGAGCTGGAGGAAAAGGAAGAAGAGATAAAGGAGAAATGTGATAAGACAGGGTTAAGAGGAGGTACACAAGGTGGTGAGGAGGAGGAGGAGGCTTCCACATAAATGATTAACTTCTGATCGCCAATATGTGACGGGCGAGGGAGAAAGTACCAATGCAATCTCCAGAAGGAGCACTGACCAATGCTACTTTTAAAAGCCATTGTTGGGATGAAACCCCGACATCTTCCTTGCTTAAATCAGAAAAAACAGTCTTGAATTCATGAAAAGCTATTTCTTCCTACACAGGAGGCCAGTGAGAACAGATGAGAGAGCCCTACTACCTTTGGGAATAATGTGGTAATATTCGAGTAAAAACATGTTAATAAGCCACTACCTACCCCGAAAAATTGGATCACTTTATGTGAAATACTCAGCACCATCATCCCTATAGGAGGCTGATGTCATGAACACAAATCTGAATGTAAATGAACACAGCCATCTCATTTCCTCAAAACCTCATACTTCAGAAGGTATGCAAGAGCAACAGAGGAAAGGAAAATGAATACTGTCACACTCTTTTACTCTATAGGAAGTTTCAATTTTTCATAAGTTTAAAACCAACTTCTTTTTTCCTAATAAGAGTAAGTCAGTGAGCACAGGGGATGAGGGCATAATCAGATAAAAGGTTAGTGTGAAACTTGAACTTCCTGGAGAAAAGAAGTGGTGAGCAGTGAGCAAGGAAGGAGTGTTTATATCTCTCATGTGGAAAAACAAGGAGTGTCCTACAGGTCCAGACACATGTAATGGTGGACAAGGGTACTGGCAGAACTTCACCGCCCTCTTCCACTACAGTCCACAACTAAAAGGTTGCCCCAGTTAGCAGTGAAAATATAAGTACTGAGGAAACCTGAGACTTTTAGGATAACAAGACAAACTCAGGTGGGAAATATTCTTTCTCTAGGATGATAAAATAAATGAAGATATCTCGAGAAACATTAACTGTGGAATCCATATAGGTTTCCAAAGTATTTTCTGGAAAGTGACTCTGATGTCTGTCCTTTTACTGTCTAAGGAAAAAATATAGCTTTTTCATTCTAAGTAAGAAACTGAGGTTAAAGTGGTCCACAAGCATCCATATCTAGAAGAAAAAGTAGGTTCTTGTCTGAAGCCTGCTCAAAGAACAGAGACTTTTGGAGAATGGCTCCAGCAGGAATGGTACTGTAATCACATCTGATGTCAGGAAAAGACCACATATAAAATTATCCATGCCTTATGATAAACATCAAAATTTTACACTGAAGAAAGATGGTCATGGATACAATAAAGGAAGGAAAAATAACAGAAGAAACCCTTCTTCCTCCGGCATGTAAACAAACCAAGAGTATACAGGCCTCTCACACACACAGCATCTTCATTAGAAGATAAAGGACCTTTGACTCCTCCAATTTAAACTTAGATGAGGAAGCTGCTGGTTTTCTTACAAATCACGGTCTGAACAATCTAACCTAAAAAGTACAAGAAACATAACTGTCAAATCCTACAAATGGAGGTTCCTTACTTTAATTCACATTAACTCTCAAACTCCTCCTTTCACATACACTCCCAAACTCAGAAATCAACTTCTGTAGTTTCTCACTCAAATCTGCCACCAAAGTTGCATCATCTATGAAATGCAAATGACACAATGTCCAGGTCACCCCATCCCCCACCTCCCTCAACCATCAGATTCATAAAATCATTAAACAGCCATGGTGAAGTCATACACCCCTGCTGCAGACCCACCTTAATCTGGAACCACTCATCCTCTTCTTTTCATATTCACATAGGCACACACCTTACCCTTTTGATAAAAAGTCTTTACTGTTTCTAGTAGCTTTCCTCGTAAGCCATATATCTATAGCACCCTCCACAAAAAAAGTATGTATCAATTCTATCATAGAGGATGGATGACCCGGCAAGTGAAGCATAGTTTATGGTACTGCAAAAGAAATATTTGAAGAAGATTCTACTTTGGGATCCTTGTTCTTGAACAGATCTGATTCTAGTAAGTGTTCTGAGGGCACTGGTTTGTGTGTGTCCTTTGTGCTGATGTTTGTAGTGTGTAGATGGAATATCATGTGTGAGATAAATGTGACCATTCAGGGTGACAGCAGGGTGCCAGTTGGATTCATGTCTGTGATGATATAAGGGTTACTGAGGACTTTGGTGGTGATGGAGACATTCTGTTCTGGGTGACCCACAGTTCTGATTGTGTGATGAAGTGTTGCATATTTGTTGTTGTTTGGATAGTTTCAGGGAGCTGTGACTTAACTGTGAGGTTGTCTTCATATGAAAATATTTTCACACTGGTCTGTAAAATGTGATGGTAGGTCATGTGGGAAGAGATTGAAGAGGATCAGAGAAAGATATGCTTCTTGGAAAATCCCACTGTACAGCTTGAGGATTTTGGATATGAACCTTAAAGCTTGAAGGTGAAAATGAATCAATGTTTATAATCGGCTAAGGTGGTTTGTGTCAAGAGTACCTAAAGCATAGATGAAAGTGAGGAACTCAAGCATTCTGGGGAGTTTAATGTCTGATGGGGATATGTCAGGTGGAGTGCAGCTTAAGGCTGGGTTGGAAGTCTAGTATCTGATGAGTCATTTCACTGACAATAAAGTCAAAACATTTGTCAATCCTTCACAGTGTCAGAACAGCTGTTCAATGAGCCTTTGGTTTTTGGAATATGGCCTAAATATGTTTTTAGCAATACTCAACATGACTTCCTAATCAAATTCAACTTAAAATCTAAGTAGAAGTACTAAGATGAGGAAAACTATTGCTACGTACATATTTGGGATGGATAGTAAGCCTGCATACGGCACCATATTTTTCATATACGATTACCATTTTCATAAACATACATGTAGCAGGCACTTATAGCAGTACAACACAAACAAATTATCAACAATGCTGCCAGTACGACAATTAATTTCACAAAATTTTAGCTCCTCTTATAATATACCAAGAGAGAGTAAATACACTGGACTAAAAGTAGCACCCTGTGTAATATCAAAGCATTCTATACTACAGCAACTCCAATTAGAGATACAATATAAACATCTACCAATTCCAGGATGGATACTGTGCTTTACTGACTTTGAAGAGTACAGAGCTACTCCCTTTATCAAGGGTCTTAGAGAGAAGAAGCAGCAAAATGACAGAGCTCTCTAAAAAATGTACAGTACTGAGTAGTCTCCAAAACCATGAAACTGCATGGTGATAAGGAAAAATGAGATACATTTTAATGCTGAGTGCAAGTCAGTTTACAACAATCCTAATTATAGGTGTATTAAGCTGTCCATATATGACAAGAACCCAGTTGTTAATTTGGGAAAGGCATCTTAATTATTGCTTGAAAACCTGGTATGCTAATCATTACTGGTACATTCAGTCTCTTTAACCACTGTTGAAGGAACAACATGAGAGCAATAAACAGATAAGGCATCACAATCCATAATATTAATTAAGGTAATCTTAATTTCCCCTTTCAATTATCAGTTATATACATGGTAATACTGTAAAAGGTAGGGCATACATACAGGGAGGTGGCTAAAACACTGCTCATAACTTCTACAGCTTCCTTACTAAAACCTTTTATATCTTAGATCAGACTCCAAAACTACAGAAAAATTGACAAAAGTACATGCAGCTACTTTCCATCTAGCACTACAATGTTTTAAGCCCAATTTGTGGAGGATGCTATGTAATAGCCCTGCCTCAGGCAAAATCTTGCCGTGGGTGGGTTGTAGGTGGATATGTAGCCTGGTCTTACTCTTATCTCGTGCTATATATAATCTAAAAAGCTGTTGATCCTTGTGCCAACTAGCACCATTCCCCAGGTTGTTCCACGATACAGATTTATCTCTAGGTTCCCTGCAATAACTATTCAGTCTTGGCATATCCTTTCCACTACTGATAACTTCTGTGGAATGAAATGAACAACAGCATTTATAGGTTATTACATGACAGAATAAAATAATAAAAAGGTAATCAACCCATATGCTTATTGTTTAGCAAGTAATTGTGCAATAAAGCTTCCATAAAGTTATCTACCATATGCATCACCAAGCAAACTTTTGCATTAACAAATGCAATCTGAGTTAGCTTTTTCCTAATGTGAACATATTAATGGGCAAGGTCCCTTAACAGCAACAACTGTAGAAAATCAAGAAGAGACTATTAGATAGCAGTGGCTTTAAAAGCTCTCCCTAATAGGCATTTTAGCTTCAATTATCAATGTATTCAACATGAAAATGTTCAATGAATGATTCATCCCTATTGGCCAGTCCAATAAATTACAGTCAACAGGGAACCCAAACCTATTTGCAGCATTATTCTTCCTGTAACTGCACACATACTCTTAGCAAAAAGCTATGTGTTATAATCATCTTCCTGGGGAAATTAAATATTAAAATCCTGAACAAACATCAAGCATATTTACTATGAAATTTAATCTAGTACCTTTCCATAAACCCCAAGCAATTACTTCTCAATGCACAGTAAAACTTGTAGAAATAATCCTTGTCTAAGACAGTGACAGATGAAGTTCACTCTGACACTGTACTGACTTTATCCACCTTACACAGCTAATTATGTCATAAATATGTCTGCTACAGGTCTATCACAAGATGTCTCAGTATTAGCAGCATAACAATATCCAACAACTCTTCTGCAAAAGGTTTCAAATTAAAAGTGGTGTTGCCAATGCTTATGCACAGTCATAACATTCCATTTACATTATCTTACACTGAAGATTTGAGGCCCTTTAAATTAAGTGTAATCCTTCTAAGTTTATAAATTTATTTCTTCAAAGTATATCTTTGTTTAGTATCCGGTGTTCCCACTGTCTGAAACACATAGTAACAGGCCAAAAATCTGCAGAGAATCCATTGTGTAGGTGGTACTTATACATATTAACCTTGTATAAAATGAATCTGTCCTTCTTAGATGCTTTAGTAACAGGTAACACCATGAAACCACTTTATTACATATTCTGAGTCAGTACAAAAATTATGCAGCCAGCTATATGACTTTGCGGTTGGATTCTAGTTATATGAACACCCTTCATTCTCTACCCTCACAGCCAGTATAATTAAACCTTCCCACATTGCCCATCTGTGGTGACCTACATGTGGGAGGACAACTTACCAGTAGTGGCTGTAAGGAGTTATTGTAATACTTTTCCTTTTCTTCTTGTTCCTCCTCTTTTTACTCTTACTTTACTCATTGCTTCTGGTATTAACATTTTCTTCCTCATCCCCAGAATCCTCAGTCAAGCTGCTAACTAGTTCTGGATCAGTCAACAGGAGGCCCGTCAGCATGGTCGATGAGGAAGAAGCTCCCTGGTCCACCTCTGTGAAGGGAGGCGAGCCAGAGGCATGAGGAGTGGGGCGATGAGAGGGGGATTTACACTCACTTGATAGTGAGCACCCCAGCAATATCACTCCCTGAGCTGAACCAGGCACCTCCCTCAAAGCACCTGGGAGGCTCAGGATCACCAGCCTGTGGGGGAGGGGACATACACAGAAGGGTGCCTGGCCAGTTATGCCATCACTCCCTATACCAAGAGGGCAAGGCATCAGCACTGGCATCATGAAGGTGCAAAACCGTATCATTAATAATGCAATAATAAGTTTATTCCAAAAATTCTAAGTATAAGTTTCTGTGAGTCACAGTAGTACTTTGTAAGCACAAGAAGTGGGGCCACAGTATGTGACATGTCTAGGACAGACTTACAGCTATACTACCCTATTATATACAACAATTTCTCTTAAAACTACTAATGTAGATATATATTTACTAGTGCGGATACTTAATGTACATTTATGAGACAAGGACTGATTAAAAACATAGATTATAGTTACTCTTATTGTAATAACCGTGATATTCAAAGTTACAATCACAGTCAATGTCCTCTGCTAGTCAAGTGTTTAGGTCAAAAGACCCTAAATCTGTAAAATAATTCTAACAAAAGGTGCATGTTGACAGGAAGTAAGTGACATATCTATGCATGTATGTACAGATTCATACTGCAAATGGAATGTTAGAGGAAAATGATGACTGCAAGAGGATGGAACCGGATATTTTTGAAAGGTAACTTTCATATGTTAAGTGTATACATGACAAAGTAAAGGATTGTGAAGCATCTGAATGAAATTTGGTGAGAAGTGAGAAATCTGGCTTGTATAATGGCATGGGTAGATCATGAGAAGGAAGGTGTGAGAATTCTGGCAAAAGATGAATGGCTTGAAAAGACGGTTGATGGCAAATATGTATGCTCTTAGTTAACAGTTACAAAATTCAAGTATGATACATGTAAGATCACTTTACTAGTTCCATATCCATCATACACTTATAAAATAGAGGTGAGAATATGCTTTGAGTGGAATATGAAAGAAAAGCTGAGGAAATGGATCCATAGGAAAAGCTCAATGTGATGGATGACATGAAAGGATCAGTGGAAGATAGAGCACAAGAGACATGCAGGTTTGATGTCTCACATAAAAATGATAATGGGGAAATAATGTGGAATATGTACATTAATTAATATGTGTTACAAATATATACCTTCATCACAAGGACTTCAAAAAATATACCTGCTATAGGTACAAACACTATAAGGTAGATAAGAGTTTAAGTAATAGGTTTCTAGTAAGAAAGAATATAATAAAGATTTTCCAAGGCATGCAGTATACATAAGGATTAGGAAAGAAGGGCTACCTGATCATATGGCACCAATACTATATTATCCTTTTTTGATGATCCAGGACTAGAAATTACACTGAAAAGAAAAAAGGATGAAAGATGTGACAATAAGGACAGAAAACAGAAAACTTGGGAGGATAAAAGATGAGTCACTAAGGAAGGAAAGTACAAAACATTGATTAAAAAATGATTCATTACAGAAAGAAAGTATAAAACTTGACTTGAAAGAAAATCTAGCTGAGAAGCTGAGATATATACATTCAATAGTACAGGCTTGGGCTGTAGTGAAATGGAAGCACTTGAAGAGTGTCTTTATGGAGATTTACACAAAAGTATGTGGCACTGTCAAACAGGTTGTGGAAAAAGAGGAAAAGCATGATAATAGGAAAACTGAAGAATACCGGTGGATAAGAAAAATTTTGGAAAGAGAAGCCAAATCTTACAGAAAATAGAATGAAAGCCACAGTGTGATGAACAGAAAGACTTCAATAAGAAAATTACGAAACTGGTTGCACAAAACAGAATAGCCAATTAGGAAGACAAAAAGTTGAATGAAAAGTTAAGGAGGCTTTTTCAAAATCATTTACACAAGTGCAAGAAGGAAGGTGTGCATGTGAAAAGTAATAGTGTACTAGACAAGTCTGGCAGACTGTTTGAGACAAGGAGAATACTTATAAAAAACTGAAAGAGCACTGACCTTAACAGAACTATTTAGGGATGATGGTATCAGAAACAATGAGATCAGAGTCCAGAAGAGTGCAAAATAGTTATGAAGAGAAAGAACACACTATAAATAGAGTAAAAATCATAGAATGCACCAAAAATGGAAAAGATTGGGTTGGGAAGTGATATGAAGACTGAAAGTCAAGGATGATGGTATACAAAATCTGGGTAATGAAGCTGGAGAATAAGGAGTTCAGGAGAGTGTAAACTAGGTATAGAAAATATGAGGTATTAAATAGGAGGAAGTGACATGAGCAGTAACTTAATTAGAAATGGAAAACTTGGTATTGAAAATGTGGTGTGTGATATGGTGAACAGAGATAAAAAAGCTAGTTCTGAATGCTTGTGGAAAACATTTGGCAACAAGGAGGAGAGGATGTGTGAGCCCAGTGACAGAACAATGGCACTGATAATTCTATTGTGTGTCATTAAACAGAACAAATTATTTTCCAAAGCTCTTAATCATCTCTCAGAATGGATATTACAACACACACTCTAAGGGATTGAATCTTTATTCCCAGTTACAACAGCATGTCTGTCTGCTGGTTGTATACAAAGACCTTGTAATTTGGACATGGGCCTAATAATACAGGTACAAACAGCAGCTGAATAAAAGACTGTACGTTAAAATCCATGAAGAATAAATGTAATCTGAAATACTACTGATAACACATCAACTATAATTTTTTGTCCAGAACTGAATACTGTTGCAACAAATCATGTCAACTTCTAGTTTAAACATAATATTTAAGGTTAATATATGGTGCTCTAGTTTTGTGAAATCCTTCCAGAATTCGCTTGGGTAAATGTATTTCCCACTTCATTTGTTAATCATTCTTTAATGTACATAAAATATTCTATAAAATATTCCAAAAACTTCTTTTCGCATCCCTTAAACCTCCTACAATTTGAGATCTAACCAGGTTTGTACTAAATGCAGAATGTGCATGTTATGTGTTTTGATTTAATGACTACTGTATCTAGTCATACACACCCACTCAGTAGTTGTTACCCACAGAGTACTATAACCCTTTCCAATTCCTTAACAGATATAATGATAATGATATTGATATAATGATAATGATAATAATAGCTAAGAGTTTTAACATTTATGCATGGCATGATACTACAACACTACAAGAAAATTACTGTCACATAGAAGCACTGATACCAGCTGCCATGGGCAGTTTTTATGGCAAATAATGCTATTCACATGTTATCAATAGTCTTTATACAAAAATGTATCATCAATAATCAAATAACTGTTTTATGAGTATTATAATATTATAATACAATCCCACTTAGGCAGTTCATTGTCAGTTACTCAAAGCCTTCTGAACGGGGTTTTTGTCTTATATGTTTATGAAAATACTGACTGCATCCTTGGCATTTCCAAATGTAGCCATCTGGTATACATTCTGTCACAATAACATAATGCTGGCTGACAGTACTGTACAGTACTGAAGATATTTCCTATGTCATCCTTATCAAAGTATAAGAAAAGAAATCCCTTTGTATCCCCTGCAAACAATTAATTTACTCCACCTAAAACTATGCACTGTCTGCCTGGTTATCCAACCTGTCAAAGACAAATACAAATTGAACCTCCGTAATCCGTCAACCTTGGGACCTGACCACTGCCGACCTCAGAAAATGCCGGAAAACAGACATCAACTCATAAGGAAACCCCTATGTAAACATATGCCCAACCCCTAGTCTTGCCAACTCATTTCACAGAGCTTAAAGCATGAAATAATACAACCAATAATGCTTCTAAACAAGATTCTGCTTTGGGGTGCGCCAAACAACTAAATGAATTAAAAAATATTTTACACTTTGGATCGAGGCTAACAGAGTAAAGCCACGTCCACACTATCGGGCAGCTCCTGGCAGGTTGTGCCCTCGCCAGGTAAAGTCTGTCGGGCATGCCTGTGTTGTTGCCCACACTGGTGAGGTGGTTGGGCAGTCAAGTCGTACAGTAGCCAGTAAGTGGTTGGCAGGCCTCGAGAGCGGTATCACCAAGCACAACAAAGTTGAAAGGAAAAAATAGTACTGAGTAGCATAATGATTGCTGTGTGCATAAAAAAGACAGTGCAGAAAACTAAATGGTGTAAAGAGTGGTAACTTTTTGTAGCTGGCAGCGCCGTTGCTACAGACCCGGCATCATACCACCAGCAGTGTAATTTCGCTCAACTATGGGCAAGAGCAATCTGCTGATTTGTCCGTCAAAGTTGCCACAAAGTGTCTGATGATGGACTTAACACTCGTGCCCGCCGGGCACGGCCTGGCTGGTAGTGTGGATGCTCCTTTACAGTGTGCTCTAGCTTCACACACGAAGTTGTTTACAAACCATTCAAGAAAAAGTTTAGTTGTCATCCACGCTTTTTTCAGAGCCACCGTAGATAAGTGAAAGAATTTTCATTCCTTTGAAGTTTTCCAAAACTTTAAACTTTTCTGGCTTTCATTTTCAGCAAAAAAATAAAAAATCTGCTCCTTTTGTTTCTTTAGGTCTACACAGTTGACAATCTAATCTCACAGTACTGACAAAGTTTTTACAGAAGTTCCTTTATCTAATTTTCTCAGTAACACCACCTTTTCAAGCATCGATAATGATTTATGCTTCTGCTTATTAGCACTATCACCATCTACAGCACCTCTTGGTCTCTTGGATGACATCCTGAAGAGCTAAAATACAGCTAAATATAAGAAATTAACGAGACTGTTAATCAGCTTGGCTGCAGTGTAAACAGATTTTGGCACCTTATCTCTGCTAACTTGCTAGCAGCGTCTCCCTAGTGGCAGATACACAAACTAATGGCGGCAGATTCAAAACATGCCGGAGCATGAGAGTTGCTGGACCTCAGAGCATCGGATTAGAAAGGTACAACTGTATTGCCTTAAAAATTTATCAGATTTCTGCAACATCCTACTGGCACTGCAAGCATGGAAGACTATAAAGTTCTACCACTGAAATCCCAAGATGTGATATACACGAAAAGAGAGAACATCTTAAACATCTAGGGCCCATAACTATTCAACACCTTGCTTGCTATCATCAGGAACACCATGGGATGCACAATGGAGAAATTTAAGAGTGTACTGGACAAGTAACTATAAAGTGTACCATACTAGTCAGGCTGTAAGGACTATGTGGGCCTGCAGACTGTGGCTTCTACAAGCTTAGCTGACCAACAACTCAACCCAACAGCCTGGGCTCAACCCAGGCTGTGGAGTGAAGATCCCAGAAGACTACACCAGGTATTCCACACTGAATCCATTATGTAAGTGAGGGAAAGGAAAGAAAATGAACAAAAAGGTAAATGTATCACTTAAGAGAACCACATATCTAACTTTGGAATATCACTGACTTTCATTTGCAGCTATAGTCTAGGTAGCTGATTAGAATCAGTGGAATACTTTTACAAATTTACAGAACCCATGCAAAGCTCACCCAGATTCCTCTAGCGGCCAAGATTTTTCCTATTTTCAATATTACTTGAAAAATAACAATGTGTCTTATGTTTACATCTAGTTTTAGGGGGGATTTCATGCATGTCTGTTCATTTAACCATATGCAAATGCATTTATGCATATGTGATTTTGTTTCTGTACACATTTTCATCACATGCCATTAAGCAGCAGATGACAATACCATTGATATATTTTGAATATAACTGTGAAAATTATGGTAAATTTTGTGCAGCAGGTAGGGATAGGGGATATTTTCATAAGTTCTATTGATTTTTAGGTGTCTCACCCAACATATTCCCCAGTTGCTATCATGATATTTAAGGTCATCACCTTAATCACTTATGGATGAGGAAGAATTGCATATCAGTGGGCTTCTAACAATCAGAAGAGATTCTTTTCAGGGAGCATGATCTGGATCTTTTATTGTATGATACTATAATAAAACAGTGGTAAGGCCTTTTAATATGCGATGAAATGTGCGATTAATCAATGTTGAAACACTTTTGAAAACCAACAAAACCTCTGGAAACCTTAATACGTGTCACCTTGGGACTAATAATTACTTATTTTTCAATATCAAAGTAAAATTTCAAAAGCAGAATGTGCATTTTTGAGGCTTATACGTGTTCTTCTCATGGGCAATCATTGTTTCCACTGTAAAACTTATATAAGAGTATTTACCTTTTCTGCCTTTAAAAACTATCTGTACCAAATCTCTTTTTAATGGTGGGGTAATGAAGGAGAGGGAAAATGCGAGGTTAGTCAATATATAAGTAAGGAAAAATACCAATAAACATGAAAATTCATAGATAACGAGCCTATCTTAATAATACAGATGTGTTGTCAGTTCTAATACTGGTGAAATTTTATCATCAAAACAAAAGCCCCACTTCACAGCACTGAATCATATCCTTTGGAAGGTAAACAGTAAGTTCTGATGTTTGTAAAGATATGTGAATATGACCATATTTGGATTCAGTCTGATACAGATGTTACCAAGCATAGCAGCATTCAGTAGAATGCATTATTATTAAGAGAAATTAGGAATCTATAGACCATACAAGCAAGATTTTTTGGGGCATCATTCAGTTTGTGTATTGACTTATTAACCAAAAGTGATGGAGTTGAAGGTCTACACCTAAAATCCCACTCTCTATCAACTTACACATAATTTTTTTGTATGGAATACATTGGTTTCAATTTCATTAAAATCTATCATCCACAAAATGTGCTTGAATATTCTGAAATTTTAGCCAAATTCAACAATGCCATTGACATTTTCTTGCACTCATGCAAACAATAAGTGTTGCTCACTAGATCTTGTTGCCTCTGCTGGCATGAAGCATACATACACAGAACACAAAATCTGGATATAGAGATTTAGAAAGAAAACCACATATTTTTCAAATACTGTAACACAAAAATGGGTAGATTTTAGCTGAGAGGAAGGAGATGAGGTTTTCATGGGTTTTATAGAATTCTAGAAGTGTTTCACCTATTTTTACAATAATCAATCCCATGTTTCCCCAAAGATTCACAGCCCATCTCACAATCAACATATTTAATGGGTAAAATTTCAGAATACAGACATAAATTGCCGTTGCCAGAGTAAAGAATGATTTAAGAGAGTGGGATTTTCTCTTTTCACTCTTAAAAATAATAATTTGATTTGAAATAAATCCTTAATGGCATGGTTATGTGCTGTGGTAGTATCACAACCAATGAGGTTAGGAGGTGCTGCTACTGTGGTAGGCTCAAAATTGGGAAAAGTTTTAAATTTCTGTACCGCTGGGATTTTCAGTTTTTTCGAACAATTTGGGAACCTTGCTGCCTCTAGAAAACACTGAGCTGGAGTTACCCTTTGCCAGTAGCATGTCAAAGGTGAGGCACAAAAGGCTAAGAAGCAGCACTGCAGTCTACCAGGTATGCCAAGGAGTAAATGAGACAAGTAATTGAGGGTGATGGTGCTGGATGTAAATGGGAACACTATTGAAAGTAAAAGGAAGGAGCTTGTGGAGAAATTTAAAAGTTATAGTTTGGATGTGCTGGGGATTGGGGAAACCCATATCCTTGGGCAGGGTGTATGGAGCAAAAATGGAAACAATGATTGCATGTTATGGAAAGGCATGGAAGGAGGAGTAGTATGGATGGAAATGAATGAAAATTATCAGGGAAGAGGGAAATAAGTATGGGCAATTTTGCTATCATGGAGAGTGCAAGAGGGTGTTACAGAGCATGAATCGAATGGATCAAGAATAGTGTGGGTGAAAGGAAAGACTGGAATTGTGTGGTATGCATGGGTGTGTGTATATGCACTTGTGAATATAAAGCCTGTGCAAGGTAAGGATGAAATGAAGTGTTTCTGGAGAAATTGGAATGACTGTATAAACGGGTTTGAGAATGAGAGAAACTTGGTTGTAATGGGTGATATGAATGCAAAAGTGGAATGTGAAGAAATTGGCAAGATAGTTGGTATAATGGGGAGTGCCAAAAGTCCATGAGAATGGATGTTTTTTGTGGATGTGTATGCTGAAAGGGGATTATTCCTTGCAAACACTCATTTTCAGCAAAAGATGATCCTGAAGTAGACATGGAAGAAAAATGATGGAAGAAAAGAGTAAATGGGTTTGACTGACTTTGTTGCAGTGGATGAAAGATTGAGAAAGTCAGTGCTAAATGTGAGAGTTGTGAGAGGGTTCTTTTGAGACTGACCATTTCGTGATTCTTGTGGGGATGAGGATCAGGGAGAATTGGAGGTAAACTGTATGGGAGAATGGATAGGGAAAAGTATTGACAAGCAAGAAGATGAATCAGAAAAATACAAGGAGGAGTATGACAGGAAGGTGACCAAAAGTTTAGATGGAAGTGCAGTAAATGTAAAGACACAGTCATGTATGAATGAGGTGTTTAAAATATTTAGAGAAACACTTATAAAGGTTTTAGTATTAGCAGTTGGATACAAGATCTTAAGATATAGGAATAATAAAGGCAATGTATGGTGGACAGAAGAGATAAGAAATGCCATGAAAGAGAAGACATATGGAGATTGCTCGATAGGAATATACCATAGGAAGTTCAGCAAACGGGAAGGAAGAATATAAAATGTGCAAGAAGAATGGTAGGAAGCAGATAGAGAAAAGCAAAGAAAGAGTAGATGAAGATTTTGGAATAAAGTTGAGAGAAAAGTCAGGGAAAATATGAAATTGCACTGGAAGGAGGTTAAAAAGGTAAGAGGTGGATGTAAGAGTGAAAATATTAATTTGAGAAGTAAGGAATGGGAGTTGCTGAATCAAAAGGAGAAAGTAAATGGAAGATGGAAGGAGCATTTTGAAGAACTGATGAATGTGGGTGAAGGTAAGGCAGCAGTTGTTACATGCATGGATATGAGGATGGAAGAAATAGGATACAAGTGCAAGGACCTATAGCAAAAAGGGAGGTAAAAATGGTTATATTAGGCTGAAGGTAGGACAGCCATTTGGAGAGAATGAGAATATGGTTGAAATGCTAAAGTATGGAGGGGAAAGTGTGACAGAGTAAATGCATTTGATGTGTAATTTAGCACAGAAACAGGTCATGCCTGAAGACTGGGGGAAAGTTATTACTGTTCCTATATTCAAAGGAAAAGGGGCTAAGGATGTATATAGCAATCATAGGGGAACACGTCTGTCGAGTATTACCAGGAAAAGTGCATGCAAGAATGATGATTGACAGAGTAACAGAAGTGACTGAATGCAGAATAAGTGAGGAGCAATGGGGTTTTAAAAAACGTAGAGGATGTGCGGATCAGATTTTTGTGGAGAAGATGACTAGTAAAGTATCTAGAGAAAGTAAGAAGATGTACAAAGCTTTTATGGGTCTCCAGAAAGCATGTGACAGAATCAAGTGGAATGATTTATGGGATGTGTTAGAGATATAAGGGGAAGTGGGACAACTGTTGGATGGTGTGAAAGCCTCATACAGACCTAAAATTTTAGTACAGATGTGCGTGTAAGGTAGGGCAGTGTGCTGTCACTGTGGCTTTTTAATATATATTTCTTTTCATACATGATTGCCGTTTCCCATGATAGCAAAGTAACACCAGGAAACAGACGAAGAAAGACACATCTGCTCACAAACACATATACATACATACATACATATATATATATATATATATATATATATATGTATGAGTGTGAGCAAATGTGGCCATTTCATCTGTCTCCTGGCGCTACCTTGCCGGCGCGGGGGTTGGCAATGCTATTTCCCCGGGGGGCGG
>JAYMFT010246517.1:0-10970 GCA_038088735.1 Panulirus argus
ATATATATATATATATATATATATATATATATGGGAAGACGAGTTATGTTAAATTGATTAATCTAATCTTTAAAATCCAATTTCAGGCACATTAATCAGGGATATATATTTAATGGTCATCTCAAACCATAAACAAAACACACACACACACACACACACACACACACACACACACACACATGCGCACACACACACGCACACACACACACACACACTCAGGAGTAAAGGCACGGTACAATTTACAAGGTTAAGAAACGGGGCAACTCGAATTTTAAAATTCTCTCCCCGTAACACATAAATTGTAATCAGAAATAGTAATGACACACACACACATACACACACACACACACACACACAGAGTATACTTGCAAAGCATAAAATAGGGATGAAAATCTGTTGGAGTATAACCAGTGATATGTCGACATACTTGCCCAGCAGGCTGGCTGGTCGGGAGGAGGGGGGGGGGCGTTTCTTCTTCCTAGCGTGACTCACTTCTGCAGAATGTTGATGGCATCTGGAATGGATATGAAAGTAGTCGTATTTAGTAATAGTATTTGTGGTGGTGGTAGTAGTGGTGGTAGTGGTAGTAGTAGTGGTAGTAATTGTAGTGGCGGTGATTGTGGTGGTAGTAGTAGTAGTAGTAGCTATGGTGGTGGCAGTAGTAGAAGTAGTAGTAGTTGTAGTTTTGGTACTAGTAGTGGTGGTGGTAGTATTAGTATTAGTATTAGTAGTAGTAGTAGAGGTGGTGGTGGTGGTGTTAACGGTAGTAGTAGTAGTGCTGGTGATGGTAATGGTAATGGTGGTGGTAACAGTGGTGATGGCGGTAGTAGTAGTGGTAGAGGCTATAGTAGCAGTGGCAGTAGTCGTAGCACCAGGGGATTGTAGCAACATACACACAGACAAGAGCAAAAGTGGAAAAATTGGGAAAGTATCGCAAAAAGCGTCGGTTTCAGCAGTAGAATTCTGTCTGTGTCTCTCAGTCCTTTGGCCCCACAGAGACACACTACGAAGGAGAAGAGCTGATGTGGCCAGCCATCTCATCAACCCAGTGAGGTGGGTGGGTGGGGAACCTTCCTCTCTCGACAGTCACCACCACTGGCAGACTGACCAGACCACTTCTTGTCTTGAACCAGTTCCTCCCCAGCCACTCCCCCTCCCCCTCCCCCTTTAACTGACAGTTCCAGAGTGGCGCGTATTCTGAGATCGTTCTCCTCCATACTGCCGTGACTGGCAAATCTAACAGTTGTTGGCAGACGGATATCTAGGGTGGGGAATATTTTGTGGAAGGCTAAGGGTATGTGGCAAGAGCCGGTGTGGGTCGTGCCCTTTAGAGAGAGAGAGAGAGAGAGAGAGAGAGAGAGAGAGAGAGAGAGAGAGACAGGTTGAATCCTTCCTTCGTTCACCTCTCCACTCACAACTTGACCGCTCCTCCTCCCTCTCCCGTTCCCTCATAAGACTGTGGTATACTTTACTCTTGCCACACACGCACTTGCCTAAACACGCACACAAGGGGGGAAGAAATAAAGCAAGAAAAATATAACAATCACTCGTGTTTCGTAAGCTTACCAGCTTTGGAATGATGCACTTTTTTTTTTTCCTATTCGTTCCCCAGCTCTTGAAAAATTAATATATTTTTTTTTTTAGTTAGACTTAGAGACATTTTGAGTTAGATGGTACTTTAAGAGTGGGTTCACAGTGGTGTTTCATTACATTATGGTAACACGTTTTCCACAGGTTCAGCTTGTTTATGGTAAAGTGTCTACCCATTTTCTCCTTTTCTTCGTTTTCTTTAACTTCCTGTCTTTGTCAAAGGACTCAAGATCGTCAGTGTGACAGGGTTATACAAAAGAATTCCTACTGTCCTAAGGCATTCCAGGATAGAAATATTCTACTCTTCTCTTTACATTTGTGGAATACAAAACATTTTTCCTTTAATTCTGCAGCACAGGACTGTGTCCCCATCACCCCTCAAGGCAAGCTCTAAGGCGCCACCCACTGGCAAAATGAATTTCCGACCTGAACAGTGGGCGAAAGACACTCCTCTTCCTTCGTTTGACATAATCAGTTCGCAATTTTTCAAGATGGATTTTTCTGGATCACATTCACTTCTTTTATGAAACTATTTCTTATCAACTTCAGTTTCTTCTATGGAAAAGAATGATATTCTTTTACATTGACGCTGGGACGGGAATTTGGGCAATTAGTATTCCAGGGCTCGCGTGCCCTCCAGCCCAATACGACTGTACGACTTTAAATAATTTCATTAATGCTTTTATATGCCTTATCCAAGAGGGTGAATTACATCGTCGAGTTGGGTAAATTCAAACCATCTAGATGGATAGATTACACCATCTAGGAGGGTGAATTTAACCATTTAGATGAGTGAATTTAACCATCTGGAAGGGTGAAATAAACCATCCAGGAAGGTAAATGAGACCGTCCAGGAGGGTGAATGACACCGTCCAGAGGGCGAGTCGTGCCATCGAGGATGACGACCAACATCTTTGGGACGCTCAGGATGGCTGGCCACAACCTTAAGGACCATCAGGTCAGCGATGGGCGCGTCTTGGACACTTAGGAGAAAGACGACCCACACGCCTTTCAGCGTTCTGGGAGAGTGCCCTTTGCCCCCCCCCCCCTCCTCCCTCAGGATACCCAGGGACGGGTGGGCTGTGTTCAAGGGAGTCGTAGGAAACTGACCTACTTCACCTTCAGGACAAGCAAGGGGAGGAGGAGGTGGTGGAGAGTTCAAACCCACACGGGACACAGTAGAGGTGCGGCTCACGCCTGTGGGGACCCCCTCCATCAGCAGGCTTCCGCTCTCAGAATTCTCGGAGCGCGCCCTGAGGGATTCCCAGGAGCGTGGTCAAAGCCACCAGAACACCGGAAAAGGGTGCCCCACACCCTGATGATCCCTAGATAAGTGGTTTAGGCTCCTAGGACCTTAGGGTGGATGAACCGAGGATCCTCGAATATTAGTCCGAGTTCTTCAGACCTCTTGGGTAAATGTATAGGTTCCTTAGGAGCCCCAGAAGTGTGGCTGATATCCCGAGGAGGATTCCCCAGGTAAGTGGAGGAGGTCCTCAGAAGGAGAGCGGACCGGGCCCTCAGAACCCCTAGGAGATCGGACCGGGCCCTCAGAACTACTAGGAGAGTGGGCCGGACCCAAAAGGACTCCCAAGGGAGTGGTCCACACCCTAAGAACCACCAGGAGGATATGGGCCAAGTCGTTAGAGGAGGGAGCTCCCAGCAACAGGTGGCGGGGGCGAAGGCAGGTCATCGGAAAGGTAGTGAGTGAGCGATGACGGGGCGGACGCCCGACAAATGTCTCCTCGCGCCACACGCTCTGGTGCCCCTCCTGCTGCTGCTGCTGCTGCTGCCAGGACAGTGGTCACGTGCTGCACCTCCCTCCTACTGCTGTAGCCTGATCAGTGGGTACGTGTGTAGCGTCTGCATGTGACTACTGGTCAGGTAGCTGCACGTGACCTGACCACCGCTGGCCAGGTAGCAGCAGTAGAATAGGGGCGCCTCTTGCACGTGACCAACAAGACATCTGATACTGCTCCCAAAGGGACGCTGATAAAAAGGGAAAACAAAACCAGCTTTATAGGCAGCCATAAAAGGCGGGACTCTCACCCGGCGAGGATTAACCTAAACGGTATGGTAAGAGAAGGGACATATGTATGTGTGTTTACATGAGTTTTACATGAGAAAGGCAGACAACAGGAGACCTGACTGATTGGCCCACGACTGGGTTGTCTGTTAAAAGTAGAAAGAACGTGAGTGTGTGAGGAGGCGCCTCTTCAAGCAAGGTAAATATTGACAATGGTGTTCTGCAGGGTTCACTCTTGACGCCGCCCTTGTAATCCTGTCCCATTTCAGCGTCTTGTTTAGATGACTTCAGTAATGCGTAAATATGTGTGCTGATGATGCGTAAACCAGTCAGAAATTACAGAAGAATCAAGATTACGACTCAAGGGGTTAGACCATACTCCAACATTGGTTAAGTAGCTTTGTGTTCAAGAAATCTTCAGTCCAACCAGATGGAATGAAGTGAAGATGAGACAAAGTGATTGTAGTCTAAGTTATGATCTCGCCTGAAGATATATTTGCTTGTTAAGAGGAACCCGAGGATTGATTGACCAGCCAATCATATGGAGTGAGACGTACCAGAACTGTTTCTAAGTACATGGACACTGGGTTGTTCAGCGGGTTCATCCGACCCAGGAGACGGAATAGATTTTTTTTATAGGCAAACAGCGGGGAACAGAGATTATTCGTGAGGTAAGGGAGGTCATATTACAAGGATGGGAGATGAACCATAAAGTTACCCACGTTATGGGAGATAGGAAGCGGTGGGGGATACATTATTACAACCTTCCAGTTCCTCTTTGGCTTTTGACGAGGTAAATGTAAAGTATTTCTTTAAAATAGGGATAAACCGAGTATATATATATATATATATATATATATATATATATGCAGAACCTTCACTTCACCGTGAAGAAAAAAATCCAAGAGAAGAAACAAACAAGATTTGAAAAACCATTCTCAATGAAAAGCAAGGAACACACACACACACACACACACACACATGCGTAAGCGGGGCTCACATAGATTTGCATAAAGAACAAGTTGCTGACGACCCTCTTCATGCAATTCTGCTCCATTCTCATGGAAGATTTCACAAGGTCTGCATCTCGTATCCAAACATACCGCACATTCACATCCGCTTGAGGACAAGAAATTACACCAATTCCCAAGAGTCTCGGGCAACTTGCTGAACGTTTCAGGGTGATGATCACCGCCATGTTAGACTCAATTTGCCTTAATCTCTCAGGAGAACGTTTGACGACTGCGTTCTGCTGCCACCAGTCGGATTATGCCTTTCCTTTAAAGTTTTGGTTTACTGACGAAAAAAGAAAGAAAAAAAAAATCCTTCATCCATATTTTTTGAACCTATTTGGATTTAAATGTATAGACAACGTAGATATGATATGAAAAAGGAAAAATCTTGTGAGTGAGGAAATGCGCACAGTTGCATACATGGAGAAGGGACCCCAGCACCGCCTCCATACGCTGCGTTTACAGTGATGAAGACTAATGGACCGACCGTGGGAACTGGTGGTTATCTGCACTGTGGAAACCCTCGTTAAAAAGGGGGCAGAGAAAACTGAAAGAGAGAGAGAAAAGAAAGAAAATGATAACATACATATGGAAAGAAGATATGCGTTTTCTCTCCAGCCGACTCCGAAACATATGAAATAGTAACTACATGGATGTAGCGGTGAATTCCAGGACTCCATTTTGACCGTCCTCTGGCCCGAGCATCGCCAAGCGAACGAGAGAATGCAGATCATAAGAGTAGGGAAGTCCAGATCCAGCCTGCGTCCCCGGGAACGAACAGCCTCGCCCGGCCCTCCTCCCTTGCCTTTTTCTTTCATCTTTTTTTTTTTTTTACGAACTGACTAAAAGCAAGATCGTAAATCAAGACAGTAACGACCTCATAGATAATTCAGAATCACAGCGGTAGCTATTGTTTATTCACGGTGTAGTACTGGTACCTCAACAAAGCTAACTGGAACAGCAATTTATTATCTAATATTCCTTAGGTAAGTTATTGTCTCATGTGGTGATGCATCTGTCTCCGCCAAACGCATAGCAGAGGTTATTCTTGCGGGAATGGGAGAGTCTATCCCCTCTTCCTCCAAGACTACTTCTTCGTCCAATCCATGGTTCAACCTTTCCTGTTCTGAGGCCATTCAGGCAAGGGATCAGGCATATCGGGCTTGGAAAAACTCTCCTTTCCCCAACTCCCAGTCAGCATTAACCATTGCCCGTAATCGTTGCTTGTACGTTATCCGTGTGGCAAAGATTTCCTTTATTCCAAGATTGATTAGATTTGTGCCGGTAACTCCGGCAAATTTATCGTGCACCCCATGCTCATTCTGTGAGCGGTAGCGCAAAAGGATTACAGAGGTCACAAAGGGTCAGACCCCAGTGGATTGATATGACAGAGGAAGCGTGATAACCTCTCCTCGTCATCCACTGATAGGTCTTTCTGGTCTCTAGCTATGGGCATCCTTAACAACTTCTGTCGCCCTACCTCTCCTTCACTATTCCCTTCTAACAAGAGTATATCAATTATCTGTTACAAATATCTATAAACTAACAAACGTATGTCAATCATCATTCAGCATGATATTTTGTTACTCTTCCGAACACAGAGAAAAACGTAAACTCTTTGCCGTTTATAATCAAACGAGGTCTGAGCCACAAAGTGCTTTGAGGGATTCAGGGATAGCACACACATCATTAAAGGCGTCAGAATCCAAATCCCTTGCTGGAGACGCCCACCGTTTCTAGTGTTTCCAAACCTCGTGAGTCCATCTTGACACTCACCTGATCTCTGGACATAGAATCTTAAACTTTTTCCTGTGTATTTGATGAGCATTTTGCACCAACGTAGACGAGCAGGGAAGAGGTCAGCCGGGCGGTAGATGTTGCAATACAGGTAATGAATCATACAGTGAATGAGGAAGTGAGGACGAGGGTGTTCGCTTTACTGTTAGAAAATGAGCTAAAGTGGGATTTAGACAGGAAAAGAAAACGAGGAAACATAGACCCAGATCCCTCGACGGACCCCCAGGTTCTGGGACAGCCAGCGACCGACCCCCTTCCCTGTGTCTCCTGCTCTCGTGTGCCCTGCATACGCGTGGCCCTCTTGACGTGGGGTCAGTGTGCTGCTCTTCGACTATAGGAAGTCACTGAACGTACACCTGCATAAATCATGAATACGTAACACCCGCTGCGCCACCTTCTACGAGACCTAGACACAGGGGGTAAAAAAAAGAAAAGTGGATAAAATCGGCCGTGGATTTTTCTGGCTCTTGCCCAAGAGAGAGGGTATTTCTTTTTTTGTATCGTTTTAAGTTCGTCATCGGAAGGTTATCATCAACGTCAGTATGACACTAGAAATCACCAGCAGGCAATGCGTTTCACTGACGCTGGCCATTTGACAGCGCTAGTACACCGTCTGTCTCTAGACGCATCCTGATCTAACCCAACGTAACTTGAGTAAACCTGCCCTAACCTTACCCAAGGTTATCTCAGGTTGGGCGAGGAAGATTCTGGTGAGCGGACGGTTGTTATAGATACGTTACTCCCTCACCAGAACGACGTTTGCTCGATGGCAAACGTTGCGCCTTGAGGTATTGGTTGAACTCGGCCCCCTACTGGCGTTCCTGGGGAAGCAGATTGAAAGAATAAGAAAGCCAGGTGGGCGGGCGGCGGCACAAGGCTGTGTGTGTGTGGGGAGGGAGGGAACCAACCTCCAGCCTTCACGTTATGTATGGCCACAACGAGGAACTCACCGCCACGAGGAAGAGCCATCGGTCAGGTGAAGTTGGGAGGAGCAGGAACCCCGCCGAGCCCCTGGCTGACTGGGGCTGGCTGGGTCGCTCACACACACACACACCCTCTGGAATGTCCTCCTCTTGGACCAGCCATGTCCTGCGTTGTGACTTCCGCTGCTACAATCGGTTAGGTTAGGAGTCTCCTGCCTGCCTGCCTGCCCGCCTGCAGGATGGTTGAGGAAGGAGCTGCAGGGAGGCCTGCAGTGGACGTCCTACAACTGTAGCGGGAGCATTAAGGTCGTCTGGGGGAGAGAGAGGCCGGGGAGCGGTAGGCGTCCCGTACCTCTCCCAAAGTCGACCTTGTCTCACTCTCTCTTTCTACCCTCCTCCTCCTTCCCTCCACTGGACCAGTATATGATGAGATGCCAGTCCTACCTTTCCCTCCCTCCCTCCCTCCCTCCCTCTCTCTCCTCTCTCTTTTACCCTTCACCTTCCCTCCAGTGAACCAGTAAATTATGCGACGTCTGCCACGCCTGGAGGAGCGCCAGACACGCACCAGGACGCCCCTGAAGATCATGATAGAGGGTCATGGCGTCCCGCCAAAACGGGTATGTCAATTAACGTGGGCTCCAGAGTCCTCGCCCTGAGGACCCGAGCTAATGAGCACTCAGCACTACCTGAAAACTGGTATCTGGAGAGGGACTTAATGGCATCGTTGTGCCGATATCGGGAAGAATTCTGCAGTAATCGGTTTGGTATCGGGAGATACAAAGAAGCAATTTGTAGGATCGAGACTCAACTTGTTTCCGTTCTCCGGGAAGGACGTTGTGAGGAGGATGGACGTTCTCATGCGTGTCTGATTTTCCTTATTGCCAGCGAAGGAGAGGGGGGAAAAAAAAATCTGAGAGTGATCCCTTGAAACCTGATCCTTGTTCTAGGATGGCGCAGTAGTGGACCTGTGGAACGGTGGTGCTCCATGCATGAGTTGAACCAGTGAGGGGAAAAAGTGCCACGCGAAACATGCGGAGAGACACCTCAGTTTAGCGAGAATAGATACCATCCCATCGAAATATGCGACGAGGCAAACACGCCCAGACAGAGACAGTTAGGCAGATGCACTAACAGCCACACGGAGAAGAGACAGGCATACAGACAGACAGACTGACGACAAACTCCGACAGGCAGAGTTGCAGCTCTCGTGTCTGTGAGGAAGGCTAACGCCCACAGTTACTTGGAATTTCTGTGAATGATGTATCGCGTGTTGGTGAATGGCTTCCTTCAGCGGTGTTTTTTTTTTTTTTTTTTTTTTTGCGAGTCGAAAACCACCCCCTTCATTCATTCTAGGTGGTGAGCAATTACGTAGACTGTATGACTCGAGACCCATGTATACTGTGGTTAAGAGGTAAACTCTGTTGTATCTGTAAACTCCCTGGTGTCTAGTGTAGTGTAGTGAAAGATCTTGTTTTTAACCCAAGGAAAGCTATAATATACCCTTCCCTCATCCGACATATCATTCTATCATTTCTATTGCTATATACTAGTTTCTTAAACCAGTTATCTTTTTCTATTTACTTGCACTCGGACGTGTAGCAGTCTATATCTACGTATTTCTGTTTTCTGTTACTATTTCTGTATTCATTACAGGGAAATATGGAATATTTCTTTTCATTTTTCATTTTGTTTTGAAACAGTGTAGAACATCTCCAGTGCATAACATCTCCAGTGTACAGCGACGACCTGGGTGCAAGTGTTGGCTCACCCCCGGAATGCCATGACTGCAGCAAGAGCTCACTAATATGGCCGTGCTGGTAAGTGGTCGGTCGGTCGGTCATGCCTCTTTCTTCTGCCTCTGAGTCTCATCCTGGCTAGACCCCTTATATTCCTCCCCAGTAACCTCCTCTGGATGACCCTTATTAACCCCTTACTTGACCCTTCCCTTTGACCCCCTGCAGGGTGACCCTTGACCTCCTTATCACCCATCCCTTTGACCAACTCTAGGTGACCCCCAATCTCCTCAACACCCTTCTCTTTGACCCCCCTCTCAGGGTGACTCTTGTCCTAAACACCCATCCCTCTGACCCTCTCTTAGCGTCCCCATTTTCTCCGCATCGTTCTGCCTCTTCACCCTCCCTGCCTACCGTCTCATTCTCCCTGTCCCTTTCATCATCTCCCTTCCACTTTATAAACTCGTTGGGGTTCCTTTCTCCCTGTATCCATTACTACTCACTAACTCCCTCTTTCAAAGCCTTCTTCCTACCCCAGGAACAACCCAAGATAAGGCCATACATTAATAAACCATAATGCAAATCAATCCAAAGTTATCAAACCACATCCTTAGATTGCTAGTTTTAATTTTTTTTTCTTTCTTGGTTTAATTCAGCCTTACCCTGAGTGCTGACCAACTGTCTCCTCTCCAGAAATTTACAAATTCCTCCTTCCTTTGCTCTCCTGTGCCATCAGTAGCCCACTACGTCACCTACCTTCACCCTCTACAATCGTCCACCCTTTGTGGTGATTCCTTAACGAGGAGAAAAGACTTACCCTCTTGCTTGTCTGTTGGCCGTGTCTGCCTCCCAGGTCCTCTCTCTCTCCCATCCCCGGGTCCTGCCACTCACAGACCCCCGGCTTCGTATTGAGGCTGGGAGGCACTGGCCATATATGGCACTGCCCTGACCGTCTGGTTACCAGTGGCCCCCGGTCTTGTCAGGTCAGGTCATGGAATCACCTGATCTCCCGAGAAGATTACCTAATGAAGCCGCGCCTCAGATTTGCCTGTATGTATAACCACCCCCAACACTTGTACATTTCTCTCTCTGTCTGAAGATGTAATAAACGAAAGTACTAACTGTGCTTAATTTCGCTCTCCATTGGTGTATTGTGCATTTATTTCTTCACGGTGAAGTGAAAGTTATATATATATATATATATATATATATATATCGTAAATGAGATGGCGTTGATTAGGGCGTTCAGCTGCCCATGCCTTTTCAGCTAACTTAAAATTGAAATATTTTTAGCTACGCTCTTTTCAACCACACTAACCTACTACTACAACCTCAGCAAGAACGCAGGACCCGCCATCACCCCAGTTACACGGCCGTAACCGCAAAAATATAATTTACTGCATTCGTCTTGTATTGTTAGGGGGTGTGTCACATACATAAATGCGTCACCTGCTTGTGACAGCTGCTGAAACTGTGTGCCCCAGGATAACAATGTGCTTATTGTGGGGACTACTGAAGCATGACGCGGCTCTCTCTGTCGCTGCTGGGTAGCACCAACACAAGGTGGACAATACTGTTATGTTTTGTGATAGTCTAAGGGTAGTAATGGTTGTTAATTATGTGATAGATGGTAGTCTCTCTCTCTCTCTCTCTCTCTCTCTCTCTCTCTCTCTCTCTGATATTAAGGACGTTTGAAAATTTATCCATCAATATCTCATCGATAAAACTATAACTATCATGAAGTCTGAGTCTATGTATATTTCAGAATGTCTTCAGTTAGAAAACATTGATATCTTTCTATCTATCCATCCATCTATCTATCTATCTATTTATCTATCTATCTATCTATCTATCTATCTATCTATCTATCTGTCTATCTATCTATCTATCT
>JAYMFT010246528.1:0-10970 GCA_038088735.1 Panulirus argus
CTCTCTCTCTCTCTCTCTCTCTCTCTCTCTCTCTCTCTCTCTCTCTCTCTCTCTCTCTCTCTCTCTCTCTCTGTCGGCGAAGAATGGCTCAATGAGCCAAGTCACTGCCATACAGTGATTCCGTAGGCCGAGTCACTTCCGAACAATGAAGGGAATTACTGGGGATATAATGCCAGGATCTGGGGAGTCATGTCCTTCTTGAGGCGAGTTCAGAGGGTCACTAATGAGCGAAGGTTCTGTCATGGTAATCACCTGACGCAACACACACAAATTCCCTCCCAGGGTTTCTGTTTTGTCTTTAATGAAAATATCTATTTTTAGACTCTAATTATCTCTCATTTTCTCTATCTCAAATTATCTTTTTCTTATTCTCTCTCTCTCTCTCTCTCTCTCTCTCTCTCTCTCTGACACATCTTGTCGCAACTTCTTGTTAGCAAGTAGTCTCTACACGGTGGTAGAACACTTCAGTGGCTGTCGTGTTCCCCTCCTTGACCCAGAAAGCTGTCTTTTCCCTCTGCATCAGCCCACACGTGGGTTGCAGGTATTCACACCACAGACGCACAACTTCTCCATCTCGCACGTAACACGTGGCAAGACGTAGGTCACGTTACTTTATTGGTATATAGTTTTTTCCCGTCGTCAGCGCTGCGCGTTAGCTACGCCAAATAGCGGGGTTTCATCGTAGGTACCAATAGTTTGCTAGGTAGATTGGTAGGTAGGTATGTCGATAGGTAGGTAGAGAGAGAGGTAAATAGGTCTATAGGAAGGCTGGTACTCGCTCTCTTTTTTCTCTTTCTCGCTCATACATTGCTTTCCGTTTCTATCCCTTCCCTGGTCACTTTTATTTCTGTCCTCTGTCGGCGTCAATGAGCATCCATCAGGTACTGGTGAAAGAAGCCATGGTTAAGTAACGAGCCCAGCGGAGCTGCAGGAGGAGTTGGTGGTGGTGGGGGGGAAATAATGGTTTGACCAAGTCTGGTGAAGATCCTGTTTGAATGTAAAGGTCGGTGACCCAATACATATCAGCCCTACTCAAGACTCTTATTTACTTTTATTACTGCCGAGGTACCAGTCGCTCGCAGTGCTTTATGGCTTCGCTCTTACGATGCGAAGGCTCGATCGATATTTTCATTAACGTAATCACCCCAGTTGTCAGAGGTATCAGAGCTCCTGTTGGCACACCTGTGTGTGTGTGTGTTACATCTGTGTTTGCGGACGCTCCCGGCCTCATACGGTGGTACAGGAGGCACAAGCACAAGGCCGGGAGGAGGAGGAGGAGACCTCAAGAAAAACGTGTGTGTGTCTGTGTGTGTGTGTTTGTTGTGTGTGTGTGGTAATTGACTCAGCCAGCAGGTGGCAGCAGCAACAGCAGCTCCCGCTCCCCCTCCCGCGGGTCGCTTAGGGCAGCCCCAGGGGTTTTAAACGGCGAACAAAAAGCCGATCACGGGACTGTACACGTAAAATCGCCTCTTCCTTTGATGAGACTCTCGAGCTGTTTAACTGTTGCTCCCGTCCCTGGGAACCAGCAGGGGAGGGGGACAACGGGGGAGGGGGAAGGGGGGGTGGTGTTGGCCTAGGATGACGGGGAATATCAAGAGCGTCTGTAAAACTGCTTTCTCTCTCTCTCTCTCTCTCTCTCTCTCTGCACAAGCGTCAACGTCCGAGTCGCCTTGCTTTCCTAGAGTCACTAATAAACTGGACGGAGGAGCGGAGCGACGCGGCGACGGGTAATCTCATCCAACTCCCTTGGGCGGGTCGCGTCCGTCCGTCTGGTGGCGGCGTTGGTCTTCCACCCTCCCTGCCGCTCGTCGTCTGTAAGTTCTTCGTCGTCTGCTTCCCTCCTCCCTCCCTCCCTCCCTCCCTCCCTCCCTGTACCCTGGCTCCCCCACCCCGAGGGCACCCACCACACACACACACACACACACACACACACACACACACTACACACTCCCTTCGTTCCTAAGTCGTGTCCCAGCGGTAGACTTTCACCATAAACATAGGGTTTACGCTACGACTTTTTCGCTGCGATTTCATAAGGTGGCGTGCTCTACACCTGTGAAATTAACCTTACTCTTGCCAGCAGGGGTTTGCACTCGCGCCGTTTTCTCTTTTTATTATAATTCGCCGGTGCAGAACTCCGTGTGTCGGTCCTTCTCTTCCTCTTGCGTTTGGTTCCATTCGTATACGACCTCTCCGTCTCTCGTATATATGCCCCTATTATTTTTTTTTCTTCCACACCTCATTTTCTTCCGCCTTCCTGTGTCCTCATTCCCTCCTCACCTGTTTGTCTCGTCTGTTATCAGATCCTTTCTCTTCTGTTTTTTTTCTCTCCCCCGAAATCTCTCTGTTCTTCAGTCTGGTGTCTCCCCGTTGGACCTTGACTTGTCCGACCAGCTCCACACCTGACGAGCCTGACCCTCAACCAACCCTGTTGATCCTCCCTTGTGTTCCTGGTCGTCCCTCGTTCCTCGTCTTTATTCTAGCCCTCCCACTTCCTTCCTCCGTCACTATGTTTACTTCGTTTCTCCAGTTTTTCCTTCGTCTCTTTGTTGCCTCTCATTTTACGGCTCTCAATTTTTGTCGTTCTCATTTTCTTTCTCTCTCTCCTTCTTCTCATTTTTTTTCCGGCTCTTTTTATGTTGATTCTCATTTTCTCTCTCCTCCTCCAGTGGCCTCTTTCTTCTCCCTCATGCTTTTGTTAAACTTCCTTCCGTCAACTCACAGCCTCGGGGGGGGGGGTTGTCACTGGCGATGCTGTGGTGGTGGTGGTGGTGGTAACTGTGGATAGTGTCGGTGATGCTTGTGGCGACGGGAATGATGGTGATGTTGGTGGCGGAGGTGTGGTGACAGACGCGGTGATATCGATGGTCTGGGTTGGAAATGGTCTCAGGGATGGTAGTGGTGGTGGTAGCAGTGTTGGTGGTAGTAGTGATGGTGGTGGTAGCAGTGGTGGTTGTAGTAGTGGTGGCAGTAGTGTCGGTGGCAGTGGTGGTGGTAGCAGTGGTGGCTTGCCTCCCCCGCCCCCTCTCCCTCACCCGGCCGGCCGGCCGGCAGCCCCTCAGGGTATTCGCAAGTCTTGCCACCGGCGCCCAACACCGTTACCCGCGCAACCCCACCTCGCCGACGCTACCGTGCTACGTCGTCGTTACTGCCGTGTGACGGCACGGCGTCACCACACCCTGTGTCGCTACGTCACCACATCTTCACTACGTTACGTCATCGCCACTGTGTTATGTTGCCTGCCAAGATAACGTCGTCACCATACGTTACCATCCCATTACGCTTTGTTGGTAAGTCACTTCTCAACAGAGCGTGTCGTCAGTATCCTACCCCACGAAGCTCTGTTATCTTGAAAGACAAGATATTATATAATGTCAATGTTTTTGGCATGCTAGGATATCAAGAACCTTGTTCGGTAACGCTGCTGTGTTATAGCACGTTGCATCCCCTTCAATGCTGACTGACCCTTAGTTGTTACTATGTTGCCCAGAGACGCTATGTTAGAGGATTTCTAAAAGTTACTTTGTGGTAAGATTGCTCAGAGACTATGCTAGCATGATTTCAGAGGACGCACTGTTGAAAGGTCACTCAAAGAGACTATGTTAGTATGATTTCCAAAGACACTGTGTTAGGTTACTCCAAGAGACTATGTTATTATAACTTCCTTGCACTATGTTAGAAGGTTATTCCAGGAGATTATGTTAGCATTATTTCAGAGAAGTCTGTGTTAGAACACATCCGGGAAGGGTGTGTTAGTATAATACCGTAGATATTACGATAAGAGTGGAGGAGCCCCAGGACGCCGTGTTGACATACCATATTACCTCAGAATGCTGTTTTTTCAAGCGTATGTATTACTGTCCAGTTAGCATCGCTTATTCCTCTCCCCAGCTCCTTCTTCTCGCTATCAGGGGGCGTGAGTTCGATGCCCCGGCGTCCCAGGATGTTCGCCTCACGCTATAGCTATTTCAGGAGGCAAATGAAGCAAGCACGCTGCTTTCATAACACACTTTATCGTAATACCATACCTGGTGTTTACGCTTATTAAGAAAAAAAAGAAAAGAAAAAGACCTCACGCTGAAACAAGACGTTTTCTTGTATTTCAGGGGCGTTATGTTTACGCAGGACTAAGACCTTCACGCGCACCGCAATGGCCGGACCCTTGCACACACGCGCAGCGTGTCCCCGGAAGGTACTGCCACCATGCATTCATGTGTAATCACAGCACACTACGCTACGCTACGCCATGGCACACTACACTAGCTCGCTACTATATCTTCCACAGCTGTGCTTCCCTCTCCCCTCCCCTCCCCCAACACACACACACACACACACACACGCAAGCGCACGCAAAGCAGTCCCTCCCACACGCAACTTTGGCTGCTTCTGACATGTTGCATTGAGAGACATTCATCCACACGCAACGCTGCCGCCTCCCTCCCTCCGCACGCAACGGGAGCACACGCCACCAAGCACCCGCGGCGCTGGAGGAGGTTTAAGAGTAACATGCCGAGGTACAACGTCCCATCACACACACACACACACACACACACCGTTGATAAGAAGAGGGGCAGGAGTTTCTCTGACATCTCCTCCGCCATGCAGGACATGCAGCCTTTCACACGCTACGCTGCGTCGCGCACTCCGCGCTATGATCAACATGCTCTCGTTGACACGCACCGCTGCCTCATCCCAGGTTACACGACATGACGTCGGGTTAAAACAACGTGCCGCCCATCCCCATCCTCACCCCCGAACCCGGAGATTTCCTTAAAGGAATCGCCGGTTCTTTTCGGAGGCTAAACTCCTTTCGATAGTACCCGGTTGGGTCAATCCCTAGACGTTCTTCCCTGACGCCTCTACATAATGTATCTCTTCATACACACGGGGAGTTATCTCTCGCACGCTCATGTTACACACGAACACCTGATGAAATTGCACAGGTGTTGGGAATAGCCCCCGCCACACTCACTCAGTATTCACCCTCTCGACTTCTAAGATGCAAGTTGTCTGTTTCCTAGCGTTTGGTCAGACGTTCTCAAAACACACACACACACACACGCACGCGGGGGTCTCCGCGCGGTAGCGTTAAGCGGAACTGACCATGAATCAGCATGAGCCCGTCCGGGTTCGGGGGGCCCCTCATAAGTAGGTTCGAATCCTGGGCGTGGCATTTGGCCAACACTCACCCCAGGTGTTTATCATCCCATGGGGCAAGTCGATGATTGGATACGTGGCCTAGGCTGGTGTGTGTGTGTGTGTGTGTGTGTGTGTGTGTGTGTGCACAGATAGGAGTAAAGACGCGGCACATAAGGTATCTAAGGAAGTGAAGGACGGGTGCGCTTGCCATGGAAATAAAATTCCATTCAAAACCCAACCGTACATTTTTCCTCAAGGCGTTGATTCGAGTCATCCAGATGTCAACACACGCTGGTCATCAGTAGTCATCCAACCATGAGAGCGAACCATTGGCCCTGTGAACAAGATACAAAGCCGCCCTTTACAGCCAAACACTGATACCCGATTGTTAAACGTGTCACATACAGCTATTGTAATCCTAGGTTTGCAGAAGTATGTCCTCTTGTAATGCAGTAAAAGCAGACTCAGACACAGACTCTCGTGGTCACATGCTAATTCAGACGTCCCGTTGTTACGATTAAAAGTTAAGTGCAAGGTGTGAGGGCCGTAAAGGTAGTGGTACTTCAGTGGCGATCGCGTCTCCTACCAACGATGTTTAATACACCTTGTATATCATCCTGATATCGATCTGCAACTTCATGATTTTTTCCTCTCTCTCAAATTTCTGCTTTTATATTTTATAGACGATAAAAGTTTATCTGCGCGATAAAATGGCGTATCTGTACATTATGTAAATTATTCCTAATAACTATCATTCATGCACGATAACAATCATTTGCGACTGATAACCCCTTGAGTTATAAAACAACTTATATCGGTGATCACCATTCCTCCATGATATATTAACAACTTGCGTTGTGCGTTTCCTTTTGTAGGTTTACAGCTCTTTGAGTCTGTCGACTCTGGCTTTACTATCCTGTTTCTACAGCAAATAAGATCATGACCTCAGATAAACCTCTTCATGGACCACCAGGTCTGCATTGCCTCTCCTTCTTCCCATGTACTCCCGTGCGCGTCACCCTTAGTCTGCGTTGCCGCTAAACACACCGTACTGAGAGCACTGATTTCATGGGTACGATGACGACACCAAAGAGTTTGAGCTCTTCCTCGGTGTAGTATCAACTCTCAAGGAGGATTACTCGATCCCCTCGCCTACACTGAACAATCTGATAACGCTGACGTAGTTCTGTGAATTGATATTTAACATTCCGGCAACAGTCCGACTGCAGGAAATCGCAGATCATAAGTTTTTCTGTAAATAAGAAACTTTGAACGTGGAGAATAAGAAAGCGAAGGTCCAGTTGAATTTTACGAGCAAACTTTGATAATGATTGGCTAATTGGGAGCGACATTTATACCAATGGGCAACGACACCTCTGAAAATCGGCACACCATTTTCACACTGTCAGGTTAAGAGAAAGCTGTGGGATTCAGTTGACTTCTGTTTTTATGTATCAGGAGGCAACGTGAACCCTGAGAATTGGTGGACGCTCTCTTATATCCTGAGTGCGTAAAGAGCGCACCAAAGCCTGAAATTTTGGGGAAGTTAGGGATTTATTTCTTTTCAAGAATAATGTTGCTGGTTGTTAAGACGAAGTTTCTTCCTTTCCAGGTAAGCTGATATGCTGTGGTTTTAGCTGATGTGAAGTACATACGGTCCTGTGAGGTAGGTAAGCTTATAGTGGCGTTTTGTTTCATTTTCATATGATTTAGTGTGAGCATAAGTACATATGGTTCTATGAGGTAAGTAAGCTAATTTCTTTTTTTTCTAATTTCCATATGATTCAGTGTGTACATGTGCTTGAAGAGTATCAAATGTGGCGCTTTGTGTTGCCGGGCTTTGTTGTGTTGGTCTGGAATGCCTCCAGAATGTCTTTTACCTTTCGAGATATCCGAGAGGTGATGACGTACACGACCACACATAGTTCAAAATGCTGGTGATTCTGGTTAGAAGAACGGCGAGAGACCGTACCCACGATTGAGTCACACATCGTTTCAAGAGAAAAAGAAAATAAAGATGTAGAAATTGGCATTTTCGTAGTTTTGTTTTTGCTATTTTAATGTTCTTGTTGCCATTTCAAGTTTTCTTAGATGTGTAAGCGGTCGACGATGCAGGTCGAGTACATTTGAATTTCATATTGAATCTTTGGTCATGTTCTGAAATTATTCTTTCTCTTTAATATTCTTTGATTACCCTTCTTGACGTCTACGGACCCTCCCTCTCTGTCTCTCATCACAATTACAGTCATAATTGTTGTCAATCTTGCCCAATATTCTCTGAGGTTGATCAGCTGGAGACGAAGTTCACATCGTAGTCTGTACGCATCCTTGACTTACGTACAGCGTGAGAAAGCGGAGGGAGGCTACCACTTGAACGATAGTGCTTCATATCTAGTGACTTTAAACCCTTAATCTTATGTCATGTCGTAAGGGTGATACGTAAATTGGGACTTACCGGCGTATCTTCACACTCAGTTTATTCAGAGTCCGCTTTCCACTTTAACACTGCTTGTCTGTGCATTCCCTTCCACCCACACATTCAGGGTTTATTCACAATCTCCCCCTTCCCCTTCACACTCACAGTATATATTCGCAGTCTACAGTCAGTCTCAGGCATCATGCGAATTACACATTTCCCTCAACGTCTCATTCACCGAATCCATCCATATCCTCCGCGGTCTGCCTCAACCTCCTCGAACCCGCAATCAAACTGTCGTATATCTTCATCTGCCAATTGTTGTTCTTCATGACCGAGCCAGCTGAATAGGCTTTCCCCAAATGCGATTTTCTACTGACTTCCTCAATCCTACACGTCTTCTCACGTCATCCTCTGTATACCCACGTTTTCTTTCCACATCCTTTGAATCTGTCCCTTTCAGTGACTTCGCTATATTTATCCATTGCTTCCAGCAAGGTTGTATCCACGAAGATGATGGCTGGCCACACAGCCGTGCTGGAGAGTCGAGACACGCGTTCCATGGTGTATACTTCTTTTTATTATCATCTCGTGTATAGAGGTTGTCAGAACACCTCCGACCCTCTCTTTCTCCTTCACACACGACTCTGCTCAGCCCCTTCTCTCTCCCTCCCCTTACCGTCTCACCTTCATCACGCGTATTGATGCATAAGATATCGCACGACGATGGTGACATTACATAAGTCTGGAATTTCCAAAATTTCATTTCCAGACCGTTAGGTCATACGCACGAGTTACTTTCTCACAGACACTACCTCTTCTGTGATCCATGACTTCAACATAGCTCAGCAGTTCGGTGTTCACACAATTTCCCCTTGAAGCGTTTTCTAATCACTTTATCACATGTCGTGTCGTAGTTCGTAACTGTTGAATGGAATGTGTGCTTTTTTTTTTTTTAACGGAGCTTTCTCTACGACTTGCCAAGGAGCAAGACTCGTTTGTGCACTTCGTCTTTCGCCCATAATCCTCCATCCGTTTCCCTCTCAAGAGGGACTCTGAGGTTCATTTGCCACCATGTAACAATTCCTCCATATATCTAGACAAGTGTCCTTGAGGAGACTTATCAGTCTGTATTTCTGGCAAGGGTTTCACTTCGTTTACCTTTAAGCAGTAGAAATATCACTGCCTTCGTCCAGTCGCTTGATCGGCGATGAGCCTCCCTTTCCTGCCATACACGCTTTCCACATTCAGTCACCTTCTCTACTGTTTTACTACATCACTCACCAGCCCATTCACGATATCTTTATAACTATCATCCATTCGTATTACTGCCTATCTTCACCTCACCCCTCCCCCTGTATTAAACTCTTCCTTCCCTCTAAACCAGATGTATGAACTCAAGACTTTTTGTTGCCATCGCACTCGTCCCCTCTGCTCCTCCATCATTTTCCGACAGTATTCCTCCCGGCTCTGGCTCGCTTTGTCCTCTCCAACCAGCAAGCATGCCTGTCGAACAGCTCCCATCTCACGCTTCTGTGGAACTCTCGAAAGAGGTTGATCATTCTGTTTTAGATTTTAATTCTTCACCTTCACCCAGGAGTCCTCAATTTCTTTAATCATACTTACCGGTTACGTAATTTTCCTGTCACTCAAGGCCTTGCTTTCTCCAGGCATTGCTTTCTCTCCGTTAACGTTTTCTGGAACATTTACACTTTCTTATTCCTTCAAGGTCTCGTGTTCTTATCGGGCAAGTTTCTTCATTCTTCATTCCATCGTGCCGTTCCTTTCTCCCCGCATCTTGTCTCTGCTGCGTCTCCACGCACCTCTGCGGCAGCCCCACCAGATACATCCACCTGATACCTCTCGAGCGCTTCCAGCCTGACTAGGCACCGTTTACATAACCATTATGCTCGGCTTCCCACGACCCACTCTCCGCCGGTCGATTTTACATTTTCATTCCTCGGGACTCTCGGCTTTTGTCCTCCATGCTTTCTCGTTCACACTCATAACCTCTGGCCGTCCAAAGTACAGCGCTATCCTGCATATTACCGTCGGAGGATCTGATAAGCGCCTCCTCGTGGCTCTTTCATCGTGCACGCTACCACTCCAATCCTTACCGCCTAAAAACTTATCAATCACGTTCGTTGATGCCTAACTTTCTCTGTACCTGTGCCATGTATATTCATGGACTTCCTTGCCCCTCCACTGATGCACGCATTCGTGCCTTTTATTATTTTTCTTTATAGATATCTAAGCCTCCATTCCTCCTCTGTCCTCTTTGGGGACTGGATATGCTAAATTGTTCCTGACTGACGTCACATCATCTCGACCAAATTTCAGGCCTGGGTTTCATTTCTCTAACGTCGACGTTTTGCTCCTGTTAGGAGTTACACTTTCTCATGTATACACTTCCTATTACCCTGACATGAACCCGCAGATCCTCTCCTACCTACCCCATTAGAACAGTGACATCATTATGCAGCACTTTCCTATTCATGTCGCTTAATCTTTCATAATCATACTCCTTGTAATTTCTGTTGACATTTAACACACAGATCTGTCCACAGAAACATTCAGCAACCACAGGAACCTATCTGTCCCACCTCACCCAAACTCGCATTCATCATCTCATCCTCACACACATCCCGCTGTGTTCTTCCAGCCTCTCGCTGTCTCCAGTAACGCCCCGAGTCTCTTCGCCAAGCCGCCCCATCACTTCACCAGTTTCATGAATTTTCAGCACAGTCTGCAGCCCATTCTTATCGCTCCAGAGTATGTTTTTGTCGTACATTTTCTCTGCTGTTGTAAATACACCTTTTCGTGTTTTCAAAATTTTCTCCCAAGCATCAGACGTCTGACTGACATAACCAGCCCCATTTATCTCCAGCTTTACAACGTGTAACTATTTGAAGTCTTTCCATTACTGCTCTACCAAAAGTTGTTAGCATCAGACCATTAACCTGGCAGATCTTATGTTGATACAAGCGTTCAGGCACTGCATCCGTCCACTCCACTAGTAACATATCCTCATTCCAGGCCCTCACACATAATGTATGCAAATGCAAGAAACGCCACTGCACCCGCGCAGCTCCCTCTACATTTTTATGTACTTGCTGTGGCCAGTACAAGTACCGTTTGAAATTCTATCCTTCCTTTACCCAGTGATACATATTCATAATCAGGTTAACTTGATCATCTCTCTCCTCAACCTATATCTACTTTCTTCTCAGCCTTATGTGTGTACTCTGATTGTCCTTTCCTGTTATCATTTGATGACTTTGATATGTTCCTTTCATCTCCTTCCTACATCTGCATCTCTCGTTCTGTTTATTTTCCCTTCCAATTATTTTTTTTTGTTAACAGTGACAGCATGGCCCTAACCAAAGCAATCCCATTGACGCTGTATATATATATG